>JAXIVJ010003223.1:5000-96903 GCA_036785665.1 Chirona hameri | reverse complement strand
CAATTTTGCAGGAAAATGGATGTTATTAATTAACCTTTGGCGCCCCTGTAGGCCCATGACGCCCCCTTTGACGGCGAAAGTGCCGCCCCCTGGGTCAGCTGCCCCCCCCCCATTCGGAAAAAAAATATAGATCCGCCCCTGTGCATGTTGGAAGAAACGGCGCCCCAATTTCCCGTGAAAAAATGCGCCTGTTCCCCGAAAAAAAATGCGCCCCTATGCCCTACCCTTGAAAAAATCCTGGATCCGCCCCTGGAGAAAGCTAGGGTACTGAAAGTTTGGTGACGATACTGGTGTTGGTTGAGGAGATATTACACAATAACGGGAAGGGGGGGGGGGCAAAAAATAGCCTCCCAGTAACTCGCGGGTTAGAGGTAACCTCTTTAGTGGCGGGTCCAGGGGGGTATAGGGGTCATGCCCCCCCCCCCCCACACACACACACACACACTTGAGCCTCGAAGGGCCTAATAGCCCGAGGGGTCTATAGCCGATCGAAGTGACTCGAAACAAATTTCACTGCGTTTTCAAACAAGGCGCAAGTAGTAGTAAAAAAAAGCACAGGGCCTGAGGGGCCCTTAGTCAGCTTGAGGGGCCCTCTGTTGGCCTGAGGGGGCCCTCTAGCCTCCTGAAGGGGCACTCAGCCAGCTTGATGGGGCTCTTGGTCGGCCCTCTGGGGCCCTCTGTCGGTCTGAGGCTCTGTTGGCATGATGGGCTCTCAGTCGGCCCTGATGGGCTCTCAGTCGGCTCTGATGGGCTCTCAGTCGGCCCTGATGGGCTCTCAGTCGGCCCTGATGGGCTCTCAGTCGGCCCTGATGGGCTCTCAGTCGGCCCTGATGGGCTCTCAGTCGGCCCTGATGGGCTCTCAGTCGGCCCTGATGGGCTCTCAGTCGGCCCTGATGGCCCACTATCGGCCTAACGGGGCCCTCAGTCGACCTGAGGGGAAACCATGTCGGCCCGAGGGGGAAACCATGTCGGCCCAAGGGGGAAACCATGTCGGCCCGAGGGGGAAACCATGTCGGCCCGAGGGGGATCCCTCTGGCGGCCTGAGTGAGCCCTCGGCCAGCTTGAGGGGACCCTTGGTCGGTCTGAAGACCTTCGGTCGGATCGAGGCAGCCCATCTTCGACCTGAAGGGGCCTCAGTTGGCTTGCCGGGACACTGGGCGGCCTGGGGGCTGAAAAGGGAACTTGCCGACCTGAGGGGAACTTCGTCAGGACCGGAGTTGGACTCGTCGGCTTGGGAGCCAGTCTGTTTCGCCTCTGAATGCCTAAATAAAATATAGCGGTGAGGCGTAAAACCCCAATAATTAATTTGTTGGGAAAAGCTAATTTGCTATTGCCGAGTTGGGCGCTCAGGTTGTCAGTCTCAGCAGGTTTCCCAAGCGGTGGTCCTCCTAGTCTCAGCAGGTTTCCCCAAGCGGTGGTCCTCCTAGTCTCAGCAGGTTTCCCAAGCGGTGGTCCTCCTAGTCTCAGCAGGTTTCCCCAGCGGTGGTCCTCCTAGTCTCAGCAGGTTTCCCAAGCGGCGGTCCTCCTAGTCTCAGCAGGTTTCCCAGCGGTGGTCCTCCTAGTCTCAGCAGGTTTCCCAAGCGGTGGTCCTCCTAGTCTCAGCAGGTTTCCCAAGCAGTGGTCCTCCTAGTCTCAGCAGGTTTCCCAAGCGGTGGTCCTCCTAGTCTCAGCAGGTTTCCCAAGCGGTGGTCCTCCTAGTCTCAGCAGGTTTCCCAAGCGGTGGTCCTCCTAGTCTCAGCAGGTTTCCCAAGCGGTGGTCCTAGTCTCAGCAGGTTTCCCAAGTGGTGGTCCTCCTAGTCTCAGCAGGTTTCCCAAGCGGTGGTCCTCCTAGTCTCAGCAGGTTTCCCAAGCGGTGGTCCTCCTAGTCTCAGCAGGTTTCCCAAGCGGTGGTCCTCCTAGTCTCAGCAGGTTTCCCAAGCGGTGGTCCTAGTCTCAGCAGGTTTCCCAAGCGGTGGTCCTCCTAGTCTCAGCAGGTTTCCCAAGCGGTGGTCCTCCTAGTCTCAGCAGGTTTCCCAAGCGGTGGTCCTCCTAGTCTCAGCAGGTTTCCCAAGCAGTGGTCCTCCTAGTCTCAGCAGGTTTCCCAAGCGGTGGTCCTCCTAGTCTCAGCAAGTTTCCCAAGCGGTGGTCCTCCTAGTCTCAGCAGGTTTCCCAAGCGGTGGTCCTCCTAGTCTCAGCAGGTTTCCCAAGCAGTGGTCCTCCTAGTCTCAGCAGGTTTCCCAAGCGGTGGTCCTCCTAGTCTCAGCAGGTTTCCCAAGCGGTGGTCCTCCTAGTCTCAGCAGGCTAACGCATTGTCACGAGTAGTGCCCGAATGTAGTTTGCCATCTACCAGTGGCAAACGGGAACCCAGGTTCCAGATACGCCACGGAACCACGGCGCCACCTATAAACCAGGAGGCGGCACCCTCCGCACTACACTCGGACAGACAAACGCGCACCACAAATTTAGAACAGTATATTTCGCACCCACCGCGTCTTCGGAACGGGTCTAGGATAACCTACACAAAAATAAAACGGCGCCCGCGGCGTGAACAGGGAGGCGCGGCGGCGGCGGCGGCGGCGGCGGGCGACGCCCGCACGGCATCGAGCGCAGAGTTAACACCAAAAAACTTGTCACACGAATTAGAAACCTCCTGAATATACACTGCGCAAAACAGCTCGCAGACCGATCTATGCCGCAACTGTCGCTCTTCTCCACAGGGTGAATTAAGTCATCATTTCTGTAGCTACGGCACACGTTTGATTGACCTCTGGCCGTGCGCCGCCGCCGCGCCCGCGTCTCCCGGCCACTCTTCCGCGGCCGACACGTCGGCTGGCACGTCGGCTGACGGTCAGGTGGTTTGTACGGCGGCACGGCACGGCCTCAGACGGACAGACGGCAGACACGGAACGCCGACACAGTCGGACGGCCGGCGGCAGCCCAACTACAACAAAGCCAGAAAAGGTGTCTAAAATAAAGTTTTCGCCCGATCCTCCCGCATCAGACGGACACGAGCGCCAGAGCCGCTGGCGGCGGCGGCGGCGGCGGCGGCGGGCCGGAGAGCCCGTCCCACAACACACTACTGACGTGTCGGAGCAGCAGGCCGGCCTACACCCACAGCGGCCGCATCCCGGCCAAGCGAGAGGGAGAGAGCGGCGCGACAGAGACGAGCGGCTGGCTACAGAGTGCGGCGGCGGCGGCGGACGGGGTGGGCCGGCTGGGCTATACTGATGAAACACACGATGACGGGACGCGGTGGCAGCGGTGGCACCGGTCTCGGGCCGGGCCGGGCAGTCACTGTGAAACACACGGGACAAATGCGTCAGTCACACGTACTCATACATCACCACAGAGCGGCACACGGACATCTATTTCGCTACAACAGAAACGGAGGATAATAAATGCACCAGCAACAACTTCCGCTCAGAAAACCAAATATCCACAGTCGCACAGTGTTGGTCCACACACCCTCCACCTTGAATATTCTACTTGAATGTCGACTGTTTCGAGTGGCGAGAGGGGAACTGAGCTCGGTATGTCGGATTGCGAGTGTCACTAACTTTGGAGAACTTGCTTCGCAACAGCGATGTTACAATCATTGATACCTTGTTCCGATTCCTACGACGGTGTGAACTACTTGATAAGCTTTGAACCAGTGTATGCCTTGGAATGAAACGTATGCATTTTCCCTTATGACCTGCTCTGGATGAAATGTGCCTCTTGTGTTTCGCGACTGAAGTGAGCAGTGCATGTAGTGCATACAGTGAACTTGTTAATCTCTCAAATACATGCTGTTTCTGTTCATATGTGATATATAGAGCCGTGCATGGATCGCTGATCATTAAACTGTCTTTTTATATGTATGTGTATATGTTCTGTTACGTTCAGTGAAACAACGGTGCTCTGGGCACCTGTACCAATGTGAAGTTGTCCTAATTATCCTATTATTTGTTTTCGTTCAGTTATGTATGGTGGGGTGGGTGTGTATGGTGGGGTGGGCGTGTATGGTGGGGTGGGTGTGTATGGTGGGGTGGGTGTGTATGGTGGGTGTGTATGGTGGGGTGGGTGTGTATGGTGGGGTGGGTGTGTATGGTGGGGTGGGTGTGTATGGTGGGGTGGGCGTGTATGGTGGGGTGGGTGTGTATGGTGGGGTGGGTGTGTATGGTGGGTGTGTATGGTGGGGTGGGCGTGTATGGTGGGGTGGGTGTGTATGGTGGGTGTGTATGGTGGGGTGGGTGTGTATGGTGGGGTGGGTGTGTATGGTGGGGTGGGTGTGTATGGTCGGTGTGTATGGTGGGGTGGGTGTGTATGGTGGGGTGGGTGTGTATGGTGGGGTGGGTGTGTATGGTCGGTGTGTATGGTGGGGTGGGTGTGTATGGTGGGGTGGGTGTGTATGGTGGGTGTGTATGGTGGGGTGGGTGTGTATGGTAAGGTGGGTGTGTATGGTGGGGTGGGCGTGTATGGTGGGGTGGGTGTGTATGGTGGGGTGGGTGTGTATGGTGGGGTGGGCGTGTATGGTGGGGTGGGTGTGTATGGTGGGGTGGGTGTGTATGGTGGGTGTGTATGGTGGGGTGGGTGTGTATGGTGGGGTGGGTGTGTATGGTGGGGTGGGCGTGTATGGTGGGGTGGGTGTGTATGGTGGGGTGGGTGTGTATGGTGGGTGTGTATGGTGGGGTGGGTGTGTATGGTGGGGTGGGGGTGTATGGTGGGGTGGGTGTGTATGGTGGGGTGGGTGTGTATGGTGGGGTGGGTGTGTATGGTTGGGTGGGCGTGTATGGTGGGATGGGTGTGTATGGTGGGGTGGGTGTGTATGGTGGGGTGGTGTGTATGGTGGGGTGGGTGTGTATGGTGGGGTGGGTGTGTATGGTGGGGTGAATGTGTATTGTGGGGTGGGTGTGTATGGTGGGTGTGTATGGTGGGGTGGGTGTGTATGGTGGGGTGGGTGTGTATGGTGGGGTGGGTGTGTATGGTGGGGTGGGTGTGTATGGTGGGGTGGGTGTGTATGGTGGGGTGGGTGTGTATGGTGGGGTGGGTGTGTATGGTGGGGTGAATGTGTATTGTGGGGTGGGTGTGTATGGTGGGTGTGTATGGTGGGGTGGGTGTGTATGGTGGGGTGGGTGTGTATGGTTGGGTGGGCGTGTATGGTGGGATGGGTGTGTATGGTGGGGTGGGTGTGTATGGTGGGGTGGTGTGTATGGTGGGGTGGGTGTGTATGGTGGGGTGAATGTGTATTGTGGGGTGGGTGTGTATGGTGGGTGTGTATGGTGGGGTGGGTGTGTATGGTGGGGTGGGTGTGTATGGTGGGGTGGGTGTGTATGGTGGGGTGGGTGTGTATGGTGGGGTGGGTGTGTATGGTGTGGTGGGTGTGTATGGTGGGGTGAATGTGTATTGTGGGGTGGGTGTGTATGGTGGGTGTGTATGGTGGGGTGGGTGTGTATGGTGGGGTGGGTGTGTATGGTTGGGTGGGCGTGTATGGTGGGATGGGTGTGTATGGTGGGGTGGGTGTGTATGGTGGGGTGGTGTGTATTGTGGGGTGGGTGTGTATGGTGGGTGTGTATGGTGGGGTGGGTGTGTATGGTGGGGTGGGTGTGTATGGTGGGTGTGTATGGTGGGGTGGGTGTGTATGGTGGGGTGGGTGTGTATGGTGGGGTGAATGTGTATTGTGGGGTGGGTGTGTATGGTGGGTGTGTATGGTGGGGTGGGTGTGTATGGTGGGGTGGGTGTGTATGGTTGGGTGGGCGTGTATGGTGGGATGGGTGTGTATGGTGGGGTGGGTGTGTATGGTGGGGTGGTGTGTATGGTGGGGTGGGTGTGTATGGTGGGGTGGGTGTGTATGGTGGGGTGAATGTGTATTGTGGGGTGGGTGTGTATGGTGGGTGTGTATGGTGGGGTGGGTGTGTATGGTGGGGTGGGTGTGTATGGTGGGGTGGGTGTGTATGGTGGGGTGGGTGTGTATGGTGGGGTGGGTGTGTATGGTGGGGTGGGTGTGTATGGTGGGGTGGGTGTGTATGGTGGGGTGGGTGTGTATGGTGGGGTGGGTGTGTATTGTGGGGTGGGTGTGTATGGTGGGCGTGTATGGTTGGGTGGGCGTGTATGGTGGGATGGGTGTGTATGGTGGGTGTGTATGGTGGGGTGGGTGTGTATGGTGGGGTGGGTGTGTATGGTGGGTGTGTATGGTGGGGAGGGTGTGTATGGTGGGGTGGGTGTGTATGGTGGGGTGGGTGTGTATGGTGGGGTGGGTGTGTATGGTGGAGTGGGTGTGTATGGTGGGGTGGGTGTGTATGGTGGGTGTGTATGATGGGGTGGGTGTGTATGGTGGGGTGAGTGTGCATGGTGGGGTGGGTGTGTATGGTGGGGTGGGTGTGTATGGTGGGGTGGGCGTGTATGGTGGGGTGGGTGTGTATGGTGGGTGTGTATGGTGGGGTGGGTGTGTATGGTGGGGTGGGTGTGTATGGTGGGGTGGGTGTGTATGGTGGGGTGGGCGTGTATGGTGGGTGTGTATGGTGGGGTGGGTGTGTATGGTGGGGTGGGTGTGTATGGTGTGGTGGGTGTGTATGGTGGGGTGGGTGTGTATGGTGGGATGGGTGTGTATGGTGGGTGTGTATGGTGGGGTGGGCGTGTATGGTGGGTGTGTATGATGGGGTGGGTGTGTATGGTGGGGTGGGTGTGTATGGTGGGTGTGTATCGTGGGGTGGGTGTGTATGGTGGGGTGGGTGTGTATGGTGGGGTGGGCGTGTATGGTGGGGTGTGCGTGTATGGTGGGTGTGTATGGTGGGGTGGGTGTGTATGGTGGGGTGGGTGTGTATGGTGGGGTGGGTGTGTATGGTGGGGTGGGTGTGTATGGTGGGGTGGGTGTGTATGGTGGGGTGGGTGTGTATGGTGGGGTGGGTGTGTATGGTGGGGTGGGTGTGTATGGTGGGGTGGGTGTGTATGGTGGGTGTGTATGGTGGGGTGGGCGTGTATGGTGGGTGTGTATGGTGGGGTGGGCGTGTATGGTGGGGTGGGCGTGTATGGTGGGTGTGTATGGTGGGGTGGGTGTGTATGGTGGGGTGGGTGTGTATGGTGGGGTGGGTGTGTATGGTGGGGTGGGTGTGTATGGTGGGTGTGTATGGTGGGGTGGGCGTGTATGGTGGGGTGGGTGTGTATGGTGGGTGTGTATGGTGGGGTGGGTGTGTATGGTGTGGTGGGTGTGTATGGTGTGGTGGGTGTGTATGGTGGGGTGGGTGTGTATGGTGGGGTGGGTGTGTATGGTGTGGTGGGTGTGTATGGTGTGGTGGGTGTGTATGGTGGGGTGGGTGTGTATGGTGGGATGGGTGTGTATGGTGGGTGTGTATGGTGGGTGTGTATGGTGGGTGTGTATGGTGGGGTGGGCGTGTATGGTGGGGTGGATGTGTATGGTGGGGTGGGTGTGTATGGTGGGGTGGGTGTGTATGGTGGGGTGTGTGTGTATGGTGGTGGGGGTGTGTATGGTGGGGTGGGTGTGTATGGTGGGGTGGGTGTGTATGGTGGGGTGGGTGTGTATGGTGGGGTGGGTGTGTATGATGGGGTGGGTGTGTATGGTGGGATGGGTGTGTATGGTGGGATGGGTGTGTATGGTGGGGTGGGTGTGTATGGTGGGGTGGGTGTGTATGGTGGGGTGGGTGTGTATGGTGGGGTGGGCTTGTATGATGGGTGTGTATGGTGGGGTGGGTGTGTATGGTGGGGTGGGTGTGTATGGTGGGGTGGCTGTGTATGGTGGGGTGGGTGTGTATGGTGGGATGGGTGTGTATGGTGGGATGGGTGTGTATGGTGGGGTGGGTGTGTATGGTGGGGTGGGTGTGTATGGTGGGGTGGGTGTGTATGGTGGGGTGGGCTTGTATGATGGGTGTGTATGGTGGGGTGGGTGTGTATGGTGGGGTGGGTGTGTATGGTGGGGTGGCTGTGTATGGTGGGGTGGGTGTGTATGGTGGGCGTGTATGGTGGGCGTGTATGGTGGGGTGGGTGTGTATGGTGGGGTGGGCGTGTATGGTGGGATGGGTGTGTATGGTGGGTGTGTATGGTGGGGTTGGTGTGTATGGTGGGGTGGGTGTGTATGGTGGGGTGGGTGTGTATGGTGGGGTGGGTGTGTATGGTGGGTGTGTATGGTGGGGTGGGCGTGTATGGTGGGGTGGGCGTGTATGGTGGGGTGGGTGTGTATGGTGGGGTGGGTGTGTATGGTGGGTGTGTATGGTGGGGTGGGTGTGTATGGTGGGGTCGGTGTGTATGGTGGGGTGGGTGTGTATGGTGGGGTGGGCGGGGTGGGTGTGTATGGTGGGTGTGTATGGTGGGGTGGGTGTGTATGGTGGGGTGGGTGTGTATGGTGGGGTGGGTGTGTATGGTGGGGTGGGTGTGTATGGTGGGGTGGGCGTGTATGGTGGGGTGGGTGTGTATGGTGGGGTGGGTGTGTATGGTGGGTGTGTATGGTGGGGTCGGTGTGTATGGTGGGGTGGGTGTGTATGGTGGGGTGGGCGTGTATGGTGGGGTGGGTGTGTATGGTGGGTGTGTATGGTGGGGTGGGTGTGTATGGTGGGGTGTGTGTGTATGGTGGGGTGTGTGTGTATGGTGGGGTGGGTGTGTATGGTGGGGTGGGTGTGTATGGTGGGGTGGGTGTGTATGGTGGGGTGGGTGTGTATGGTGGGGTGGGTGTGTATGGTGGGGTGGGTGTGTATGGTGGGTGTGTATGGTGGGGTGGGTGTGTATGGTGGGGTGGGTGTGTATGGTGGGGTGGGTGTGTATGGTGGGGTGGGTGTGTATGGTGGGTGGGTGTGTATGGTGGGGTGGGTGTGTATGGTGGGGTGGGTGTGTATGGTGGGGTGGGTGTGTATGGTGGGGTGGGTGTGTATGGTGGGGTGGGTGTGTATGGTGGGGTGGGTGTGTATGGTGGGGTGGGCGTGTATGGTGGGGTGGGTGTGTATGGTGGGTGTGTATGGTGGGGTGGGTGTGTATGGTGGGGTGGGCGTGTATGGTGGGGTGGGTGTGTATGGTGGGGTGGGTGTGTATGGTGGGTGTGTATGGTGGGGTGGGTGTGTATGGTGGGGTCGGTGTGTATGGTGGGGTGGGTGTGTATGGTGGGGTGGGTGTGTATGGTGGGGTGTGCGTGTATGGTGGGGTGGGTGTGTATGGTGGGTGTGTATGGTGGGGTGGGTGTGTATGGTGGGGTGGGTGTGTATGGTGGGGTGGGTGTGTATGGTGGGGTGGGTGTGTATGGTGGGGTGGGGGTGTATGGTGGGGTGGGTGTGTATGGTGGGGTGGGTGTGTATGGTGGGGTGGGTGTGTATGGTGGGGTGGGTGTGTATGGTGGGGTGGGTGTGTATGGTGGGGTGGGTGTGTATGGTGGGTGTGTATGGTGGGGTGGGTGTGTATGGTGGGGTGGGTGTGTATGGTGGGGTGGGTGTGTATGGTGGGGTGGGTGTGTATGGTGGGGTGGGTGTGTATGGTGGGGTGGGTGTGTATGGTGGGTGGGTGTGTATGGTGGGGTGGGTGTGAATGGTGGGGTGGGTGTGTATGGTGGGGTGGGTGTGTATGGTGGGGTGGGTGTGTATGGTGGGGTGGGTGTGTATGGTGGGGTGGGTGTGTATGGTGGGGTGGGTGTGTATGGTGGGGTGGGCGTGTATGGTGGGGTGGGTGTGTATGGTGGGGTGGGTGTGTATGGTGGGTGTGTATGGTGGGGTGGGCGTGTATGGTGGGGTGGGTGTGTATGGTGGGTGGGTGTGTATGGTGGGGTGGGTGTGTATGGTGGGGTGGGCGTGTATGGAGGGGTCGGTGTGTATAGTGGGGTGGGTGTGTATGGTGGGTGTGTATGGTGGGGTGGGCGTGTATGGTGGGGTGGGTGTGTATGGTGGGGTGGGTGTGTATGGTGGGGTGGGTGTGTATGGTGGGTGTGTATGGTGGGGTGGGTGTGTATGGTGGGGTGGGCGTGTATGGTGGGGTGGGCGTGTATGGTGGGGTGGGTGTGTATGGTGGGTGTGTATGGTGGGGTGGGTGTGTATGGTGGGGTCGGTGTGTATGGTGGGGTGGGTGTGTATGGTGGGGTGGGCGTGTATGGTGGGGTGAGTGTGTATGGTGGGTGTGTATGGTGGGGTGGGTGTGTATGGTGGGGTGGGTGTGTATGGTGGGGTGGGTGTGTATGGTGGGGTGGGCGTGTATGGTGGGGTGGGTGTGTATGGTGGGGTGGGTGTGTATGGTGGGTGTGTATGGTGGGGTGGGTGTGTATGGTGGGGTCGGTGTGTATGGTGGGGTGGGTGTGTATGGTGGGGTGGGCGTGTATGGTGGGGTGGGTGTGTATGGTGGGTGTATATGGTGGGGTGGGTGTGTATGGTGGGGTGGGTGTGTATGGTGGGGTGGGTGTGTATGGTGGGGTGGGTGTGTATGGTGGGGTGGGTGTGTATGGTGGGGTGGGTGTGTATGGTGGGGTGGGTGTGTATGGTGGGGTGGGTGTGTATGGTGGGGTGGGTGTGTATGGTGGGTGTGTATGGTGGGGTGGGTGTGTATGGTGGGGTGGGTGTGTATGGTGGGTGGGTGTGTATGGTGGGGTGGGTGTGTATGGTGGGGTGGGTGTGTATGGTGGGGTGGGTGTGTATGGTGGGGTGGGTGTGTATGGTGGGGTGGGTGTGTATGGTGGGGTGGGCGTGTATGGTGGGGTGGGTGTGTATGGTGGGGTGGGTGTGTATGGTGGGTGTGTATGGTGGGGTGGGCGTGTATGGTGGGGTGGGTGTGTATGGTGGGTGTGTATGGTGGGGTGGGTGTGTATGGTGGGGTGGGTGTGTATGGTGGGGTGGGTGTGTATGGTGGGGTGGGCGTGTATGGTGGGGTGGGTGTGTATGGTGGGTGTGTATGGTGGGGTGGGCGTGTATGGTGGGGTGGGTGTGTATGGTGGGGTGGGTGTGTATGGTGGGGTGGCTGTGTATGGTGGGGTGGGTGTGTATGGTGGGTGTGTATGGTGGGGTGGGTGTGTATGGTGGGGTGGGTGTGTATGGTGAGGTGGGTGTGTATGGTGGGGTGGGTGTGTATTGTGGGGTGGGTGTGTATGGTGGGTGTGTATGGTAGGGTGGGTGTGTATGGTGGGGTGGGTGTGTATGGTGGGGTGGGCGTGTATGGTGGGGTGGGTGTGTATGGTGGGGTGGGCGTGTATGGTGGGGTGGGTGTGTATGGTGGGGTGGGTGTGTATGGTGGGTGTGTATGGTGGGGTGGGCGTGTATGGTGGGGTGGGTGTGTATGGTGGGGTGGGTGTGTATGGTGGGGTGGGTGTGTATGGTGGGGTGGGTGTGTATGGTGGGGTGGGTGTGTATGGTGGGTGTGTATGGTGGGGTGGGTGTGTATGGTGGGGTGGGTGTGTATGGTGGGGTGGGTGTGTATGGTGGGATGGGCGTGTATGGTGGGGTGGGTGTGTATGGTGGGGTGGGTGTGTATGGTGGGTGTGCATGGTGGGGTGGGCGTGTATGGTGGGGTGTGTGTGTATGGTGGGTGTGTATGGTGGGGTGGGTGTGTATGGTGGGGTGGGTGTGTATGGTGGGGTGGGTGTGTATTGTGGGGTGGGTGTGTATGGTGGGCGTGTATGGTTGGGTGGGCGTGTATGGTGGGATGGGTGTGTATGGTGGGCGTGTATGGTGGGTGTGTATGGTGGGGTGGGTGTGTATGGTGGGGTGGGTGTGTATGGTGGGGTGGGTGTGTATGGTGGGGTGGGTGTGTATTGTGGGGTGGGTGTGTATGGTGGGCGTGTATGGTGGGGTGGGTGTGTGTGGTGGGGTGGGTGTGTATGGTGGGCGTGTATGGTGGGGTGGGTGTGTATGGTGGGGTGGGCGTGTATGGTGGGTGTGTATGGTGGGGTGGGTGTGTATGGTGGGGTGGGTGTGTATGGTGGGGTGGGCGTGTATGGTGGGGTGGGTGTATATGATGGGGTGGGTGTGTATGGTGGGGTGGGCGTGTATGGTGGGGTGGGTGTGTATGGTGGGTGTGTATGGTGGGGTGGGTGTGTATGGTGGGGTGGGTGTGTATGGTGGGGTGGGTGTGTATGGTGGGGTGGGTGTGTATGGTGGGGTGGGGGTGTATGGTGGGGTGGGTGTGTATGGTGGGGTGGGTGTGTATGGTGGGGTGGGTGTGTATGGTGGGGTGGGTGTGTATGGTGGGGTGGGTGTGTATGGTGGGGTGGGTGTGTATGGTGGGGTGGGTGTGTATGGTGGGTGTGTATGGTGGGGTGGGTGTGTATGGTGGGGTGGGTGTGTATGGTGGGGTGGGTGTGTATGGTGGGGTGGGTGTGTATGGTGGGGTGGGTGTGTATGGTGGGTGGGTGTGTATGGTGGGGTGGGTGTGAATGGTGGGGTGGGTGTGTATGGTGGGGTGGGTGTGTATGGTGGGGTGGGTGTGTATGGTGGGGTGGGTGTGTATGGTGGGGTGGGTGTGTATGGTGGGGTGGGTGTGTATGGTGGGGTGGGCGTGTATGGTGGGGTGGGTGTGTATGGTGGGGTGGGTGTGTATGGTGGGTGTGTATGGTGGGGTGGGCGTGTATGGTGGGGTGGGTGTGTATGGTGGGTGGGTGTGTATGGTGGGGTGGGTGTGTATGGTGGGGTGGGCGTGTATGGAGGGGTCGGTGTGTATAGTGGGGTGGGTGTGTATGGTGGGTGTGTATGGTGGGGTGGGCGTGTATGGTGGGGTGGGTGTGTATGGTGGGGTGGGTGTGTATGGTGGGGTGGGTGTGTATGGTGGGTGTGTATGGTGGGGTGGGTGTGTATGGTGGGGTGGGCGTGTATGGTGGGGTGGGCGTGTATGGTGGGGTGGGTGTGTATGGTGGGTGTGTATGGTGGGGTGGGTGTGTATGGTGGGGTCGGTGTGTATGGTGGGGTGGGTGTGTATGGTGGGGTGGGCGTGTATGGTGGGGTGAGTGTGTATGGTGGGTGTGTATGGTGGGGTGGGTGTGTATGGTGGGGTGGGTGTGTATGGTGGGGTGGGTGTGTATGGTGGGGTGGGCGTGTATGGTGGGGTGGGTGTGTATGGTGGGGTGGGTGTGTATGGTGGGTGTGTATGGTGGGGTGGGTGTGTATGGTGGGGTCGGTGTGTATGGTGGGGTGGGTGTGTATGGTGGGGTGGGCGTGTATGGTGGGGTGGGTGTGTATGGTGGGTGTATATGGTGGGGTGGGTGTGTATGGTGGGGTGGGTGTGTATGGTGGGGTGGGTGTGTATGGTGGGGTGGGTGTGTATGGTGGGGTGGGTGTGTATGGTGGGGTGGGTGTGTATGGTGGGGTGGGTGTGTATGGTGGGGTGGGTGTGTATGGTGGGGTGGGTGTGTATGGTGGGTGTGTATGGTGGGGTGGGTGTGTATGGTGGGGTGGGTGTGTATGGTGGGGTGGGTGTGTATGGTGGGGTGGGTGTGTATGGTGGGGTGGGTGTGTATGGTGGGGTGGGTGTGTATGGTGGGGTGGGTGTGTATGGTGGGGTGGGTGTGTATGGTGGGGTGGGCGTGTATGGTGGGGTGGGTGTGTATGGTGGGGTGGGTGTGTATGGTGGGTGTGTATGGTGGGGTGGGCGTGTATGGTGGGGTGGGTGTGTATGGTGGGTGTGTATGGTGGGGTGGGTGTGTATGGTGGGGTGGGTGTGTATGGTGGGGTGGGTGTGTATGGTGGGGTGGGCGTGTATGGTGGGGTGGGTGTGTATGGTGGGGTGGGTGTGTATGGTGGGTGTGTATGGTGGGGTGGGCGTGTATGGTGGGGTGGGTGTGTATGGTGGGGTGGGTGTGTATGGTGGGGTGGGTGTGTATGGTGGGGTGGGTGTGTATGGTGGGTGTGTATGGTGGGGTGGGTGTGTATGGTGGGGTGGGTGTGTATGGTGAGGTGGGTGTGTATGGTGGGGTGGGTGTGTATTGTGGGGTGGGTGTGTATGGTGGGTGTGTATGGTAGGGTGGGTGTGTATGGTGGGGTGGGTGTGTATGGTGGGGTGGGCGTGTATGGTGGGGTGGGTGTGTATGGTGGGGTGGGCGTGTATGGTGGGGTGGGTGTGTATGGTGGGGTGGGTGTGTATGGTGGGTGTGTATGGTGGGGTGGGCGTGTATGGTGGGGTGGGTGTGTATGGTGGGGTGGGTGTGTATGGTGGGGTGGGTGTGTATGGTGGGGTGGGTGTGTATGGTGGGGTGGGTGTGTATGGTGGGTGTGTATGGTGGGGTGGGTGTGTATGGTGGGGTGGGTGTGTATGGTGGGGTGGGTGTGTATGGTGGGATGGGCGTGTATGGTGGGGTGGGTGTGTATGGTGGGGTGGGTGTGTATGGTGGGTGTGCATGGTGGGGTGGGCGTGTATGGTGGGGTGTGTGTGTATGGTGGGTGTGTATGGTGGGGTGGGTGTGTATGGTGGGGTGGGTGTGTATGGTGGGGTGGGTGTGTATTGTGGGGTGGGTGTGTATGGTGGGCGTGTATGGTTGGGTGGGCGTGTATGGTGGGATGGGTGTGTATGGTGGGCGTGTATGGTGGGTGTGTATGGTGGGGTGGGTGTGTATGGTGGGGTGGGTGTGTATGGTGGGGTGGGTGTGTATGGTGGGGTGGGTGTGTATGGTGGGGTGGGTGTGTATGGTGGGGTGGGTGTGTATGGTGGGGTGGGTGTGTATTGTGGGGTGGGTGTGTATGGTGGGCGTGTATGGTGGGGTGGGTGTGTGTGGTGGGGTGGGTGTGTATGGTGGGCGTGTATGGTGGGGTGGGTGTGTATGGTGGGGTGGGCGTGTATGGTGGGTGTGTATGGTGGGGTGGGTGTGTATGGTGGGGTGGGTGTGTATGGTGGGGTGGGCGTGTATGGTGGGGTGGGTGTATATGATGGGGTGGGTGTGTATGGTGGGGTGGGCGTGTATGGTGGGGTGGGTGTGTATGGTGGGGTGGGCGTGTATGGTGGGGTGGGTGTGTATGGTGGGGTGGGCGTGTATGGTGGGGTGGGTGTGTATGGTGGGGTGGGTGTGTATGGTGGGTGTGTATGGTGGGGTGGGTGTGTATGGTGGGGTGGGTGTGTATGGTGGGGTGGGTGTGTATGGTGGGGTGGGTGTGTATGGTGGGGTGGGCGTGTATGGTGGGGTGGGTGTGTATGGTGGGGTGGGTGTGTATGGTGGGTGTGTATGGTGGGGTGGGCGTGTATGGTGGGGTGGGCGTGTATGGTGGGTGTGTATGGTGGGGTGGGTGTGTATGGTGGGGTGGGTGTGTATGGTCGGTGTGTATGGTGGGGTGGGTGTGTATGGTGGGGTGGGCGTGTATGGTGTGGTGGGTGTGTATGGTGGGTGTGTATGGTGGGGTGGGTGTGTATGGTAAGGTGGGTGTGTATGGTGGGGTGGGCGTGTATGGTGGGGTGGGTGTGTATGGTGGGGTGGGTGTGTATGGTGGGGTGGGCGTGTATGGTGGGGTGGGTGTGTATGGTGGGGTGGGTGTGTATGGTGGGGTGGGTGTGTATGGTGGGGTGGGTGTGTATGGTGGGGTGGGTGTGTATGGTGGGGTGGGCGTGTATGGTGGGGTGGGTGTGTATGGTGGGGTGGGTGTGTATGGTGTGTGTGTATGGTGGGGTGGGTGTGTATGGTGGGGTGGGTGTGTATGGTGGGGTGGGTGTGTATGGTGGGGTGGGGGTGTATGGTGGGGTGGGTGTGTATGGTGGGGTGGGTGTGTATGGTGGGGTGGGTGTGTATGGTTGGGTGGGCGTGTATGGTGGGATGGGTGTGTATGGTGGGGTGGGTGTGTATGGTGGGGTGGTGTGTATGGTGGGGTGGGTGTGTATGGTGGGGTGGGTGTGTATGGTGGGGTGGGTGTGTATTGTGGGGTGGGTGTGTATGGTGGGTGTGTATGGTGGGGTGGGTGTGTATGGTGGGGTGGGTGTGTATGGTGGGGTGGGTGTGTATGGTGGGGTGGGTGTGTATTGTGGGGTGGGTGTGTATGGTGGGCGTGTATGGTTGGGTGGGCGTGTATGGTGGGATGGGTGTGTATGGTGGGTGTGTATGGTGGGGTGGGTGTGTATGGTGGGGTGGGTGTGTATGGTGGGGTGGGTGTGTATGGTGGGTGTGTATGGTGGGGTGGGTGTGTATGGTGGGGTGGGTGTGTATGGTGGGGTGGGTGTATGGTGGGGTGGGTGTGTATGGTGGGGTGGGTGTGTATGGTGGGGTGGGTGTGTATGGTGGGTGTGTATGATGGGGTGGGTGTGTATGGTGGGGTGAGTGTGCATGGTGGGGTGGGTGTGTATGGTGGGGTGGGTGTGTATGGTGGGGTGGGCGTGTATGGTGGGGTGGGTGTGTATGGTGGGTGTGTATGGTGGGGTGGGTGTGTATGGTGGGGTGGGTGTGTATGGTGGGGTGGGTGTGTATGGTGGGGTGGGTGTGTATGGTGGGGTGGGCGTGTATGGTGGGTGTGTATGGTGGGGTGGGTGTGTATGGTGGGGTGGGTGTGTATGGTGTGGTGGGTGTGTATGGTGGGGTGGGTGTGTATGGTGGGATGGGTGTGTATGGTGGGTGTGTATGGTGGGGTGGGCGTGTATGGTGGGTGTGTATGATGGGGTGGGTGTGTATGGTGGGTGTGTATGGTGGGGTGGGTGTGTATGGTGGGGTGGGTGTGTATGGTGGGGTGGGCGTGTATGGTGGGGTGTGCGTGTATGGTGGGTGTGTATGGTGGGGTGGGTGTGTATGGTGGGGTGGGTGTGTATAGTGGGGTGGGTGTGTATGGTGGGGTGGGTGTGTATGGTGGGGTGGGTGTGTATGGTGGGGTGGGTGTGTATGGTGGGGTGGGTGTGTATGGTGGGGTGGGTGTGTATGGTGGGGTGGGTGTGTATGGTGGGTGTGTATGGTGGGGTGGGCGTGTATGGTGGGTGTGTATGGTGGGGTGGGCGTGTATGGTGGGGTGGGCGTGTATGGTGGGTGTGTATGGTGGGGTGGGTGTGTATGGTGGGGTGGGTGTGTATGGTGGGGTGGGTGTGTATGGTGGGGTGGGTGTGTATGGTGGGGTGGGTGTGTATGGTGGGGTGGGTGTGTATGGTGGGTGTGTATGGTGGGGTGGGCGTGTATGGTGGGGTGGGTGTGTATGGTGGGTGTGTATGGTGGGGTGGGTGTGTATGGTGTGGTGGGTGTGTATGGTGTGGTGGGTGTGTATGGTGGGGTGGGTGTGTATGGTGTGGTGGGTGTGTATGGTGTGGTGGGTGTGTATGGTGGGGTGGGTGTGTATGGTGGGATGGGTGTGTATGGTGGGTGTGTATGGTGGGTGTGTATGGTGGGTGTGTATGGTGGGGTGGGCGTGTATGGTGGGGTGGATGTGTATGGTGGGGTGGGTGTGTATGGTGGGGTGTGTGTGTATGGTGGTGTGTGTGTGTATGGTGGTGGGGGTGTGTATGGTGGGGTGGGTGTGTATGGTGGGGTGGGTGTGTATGGTGGGGTGGGTGTGTATGGTGGGGTGGGTGTGTATGATGGGGTGTGTGTGTATGGTGGGGTGGGCGTGTATGGTGGGGTGGGTGTGCATGGTGGGGTGTGTATGGTGGGGTGGGTGTGTATGGTGGGGTGTGTGTATGGTGGGGTGTGTGTGTATGGTGGGGTGTGTGTGTATGGTGAGGTGGGTGTGTATGGTGGGGTGGGTGTGTATGGTGGGGTGGGTGTGTATGGTGGGGTGGGTGTGTATGGTGGGGTGGGTGTGTATGGTGGGGTGGGTGTGTATGGTGGGGTGGGTGTGTATGGTGGGATGGGTGTGTATGGTGGGATGGGTGTGTATGGTGGGGTGGGTGTGTATGGTGGGGTGGGTGTGTATGGTGGGGTGGGTGTGTATGGTGGGGTGGGCTTGTATGATGGGTGTGTATGGTGGGGTGGGTGTGTATGGTGGGGTGGGTGTGTATGGTGGGGTGGGTGTGTATGGTGGGGTGGCTGTGTATGGTGGGGTGGGTGTGTATGGTGGGCGTGTATGGTGGGCGTGTATGGTGGGGTGGGTGTGTATGGTGGGGTGGGTGTGTATGGTGGGGTGGGCGTGTATGGTGGGATGGGTGTGTATGGTGGGTGTGTATGGTGGGTGTGTATGGTGGGGTGGGTGTGTATGGTGGGGTTGGTGTGTATGGTGGGGTGGGTGTGTATGGTGGGGTGGGTGTGTATGGTGGGGTGGGTGTGTATGGTAGGGTGGGTGTGTATGGTGGGGTGGGTGTGTATGGTGGGGTGGGTGTGTATGGTGGGGTGGGTGTGTATGGTGGGGTGGGTGTGTATGGTGGGGTGGGTGTGTATGGTGGGGTGGGTGTGTATGGTGGGGTGGGTGTGTATGGTGGGGTGGGTGTGTATGGTGGGGTGGGTGTGTATGGTGGGTGTGTATGGTGGGGGTGTGTGTATGGTGGGGTGGGTGTGTATGGTGGGGTGGGCGTGTATGGTGGGGTGGGTGTGTATGGTGGGTGTGTATGGTGGGGTGGGTGTGTATGGTGGGGTGGGTGTGTATGGTGGGGTGGGCGTGTATGGTGGGGTGGGTGTGTATGGTGGGTGTGTATGGTGGGGTGGGTGTGTATGGTGGGTGTGTATGGTGGGGTGGGCGTGTATGGTGGGGTGGGCGTGTATGGTGGGGTGGGTGTGTATGGTGGGGTGGGTGTGTATGGTGGGGTGGGTGTGTATGGTGGGTGTGTATGGCGGGGTGGGCGTGTATGGTGGGGTGGGTGTGTATGGTGGGTGTGTATGGTGGGGGTGGGTGTGTATGGTGGGGTGGGTGTGTATGGTGGGGTGGGTGTGTATGGCGGGGTGGGTGTGTATGGTGGGGTGGGTGTGTATGGTGGGGTGGGTGTGTATGGTGGGGTGGGTGTGTATGGTGGGGTGGGTGTGCATGGTGGGGTGGGTGTGTATGGTGGGGTGGGTGTGTATGGGGGGGGGTGTATGGTGGGGTGGGTGTGTATGGTGGGGTGTGTGTATGGTGGGGTGGGTGTGTATGGTGGGGTGGGCGTGTATGATGGGGTGGGTGTGTATGGTGGGTGTGTATGGTGGGGTGGGTGTGTATGGTGGGGTGGGTGTGTATGGTGGGTGTGTATGGTGGGGTGGGCGTGTATGGTGAGGTGGGTGTGTATGGTGGGGTGGGTGTGTATGGTGGGGTGGGTGTGTATGGCGGGGTGGGTGTGTATGGTGGGGTGGGTGTGTATGGTGGGGTGGGTGTGTATGGTGGGGTGGGTGTGCATGGTGGGGTGGGTGTGTATGGTGGGGTGGGTGTGTATGGTGGGGTGGGTGTGTATGGGGGGGGGGTGTATGGTGGGTGTGTATGGTGGGTGTGTATGGTGGGGTGGGTGTGTATGGTGGGGTGTGTGTGTATGGTGGGGTGGGTGTGTATGGTGGGTGTGTATGGTGGGTGTGTATGGTGGTGTGTGTGTGTATGGTGGGGTGGGTGTGTATGGTGGGGTGGGTGTGTATGGTGGGGTGGGTGTGTATGGTGGGGTGGGTGTGTATGGTGGGTGTGTATGGCGGGGTGGGTGTGTATGGTGGGGTGGGTGTGCATGGTGGGGTGGGCGTGTATGGTGGGGTGGGTGTGTATGGTGGGGTGGGTGTGTATGGTGGGGTGGGTGTGTATGGTGGGGTGGGTGTGTATGGCGGGGTGGGTGTGTATGGTGGGGTGGGTGTGTATGGTGGGGTGGGTGTGTATGGTGGGGTGGGTGTGTATGGTGGGTGTGTATGGTGGGGTGGGTGTGTATGGTGGGGTGGGTGTGTATGGTGGGGTGGGTGTGTATGGTGGGGTGGGTGTGTATGGTGGGGTGGGTGTGTATGGTGGGGTGGGTGTGTATGGTGGGGTGGGTGTGTATGGTGGGGTGGGTGTGTATGGTGGGGTGGGTGTGTATGGTGGGGTGGGTGTGTATGGTGGGGTGGGTGTGTGGGGTGGGTGTGTATGGTGGGTGGGTGTGTATGGTGGGGTGAATGTGTATGGTGGGGTGGGTGTGTATGGTGGGGTGGGCGTGTATGGTGGGGTGGGTGTGTATGGTGGGGTGGGTGTGTATGGTGGGGTGGGTGTGTATGGTGGGGTGGGTGTGTATGGTGGGGTGGGTGTGTATGGTGGGGTGGGTGTGTATGGTGGGGTGGGTGTGTATGGTGGGGTGGGTGTGTATGGTGGGGTGGGTGTGTATGGTGGGGTGGGTGTGTATGGTGGGGTGGGTGTGTATGGTGGGGTGGGTGTGTATGGTGGGGTGGGTGTGTATGGTGGGGTGGGTGTGTATGGTGGGGTGGGTGTGTATGGTGGGGTGGGTGTGTATGGTGGGGTGGGTGTGTATGGTGGGGTGGGTGTGTATGGTGGGGTGGGTGTGTATGGTGGGTGTGTATGGTGGGGTGGGTGTGTATGGTGGGGTGGGTGTGTATGGTGGGGTGGGTGTGTATGGTGGGTGTGTATGGTGGGTGTGTATGGTGGGGTGGGCGTGTAAGGTGGGGTGGGTGTGTATGGTGGGGTGGGTGTGTATGGTGGGGTGGGTGTGTATGGTGGGGTGGGTGTGTATGGTGGGGTGGGTGTGTATGGTGGGGTGGGTGTGTATGGTGGGGTGGGTGTGTATGGTGGGGTGGGTGTGTATGGTGGGGTGGGTGTGTATGGTGGGGTGGGTGTGTATGGTGGGGTGTGTGTGTATGGTGGGGTGGGTGTGTATGGTGGGGTGGGTGTGTATGGTGGGTGTGTATGGTGGGGTGGGTGTGTATGGTGGGGTGGGTGTGTATGGTGGGGTGGGCGTGTATGGAGGGGTGGGTGTGTATGGTGGGGTGGGTGTGTATGGTGGGGTGGGTGTGTATGGTGGGGTGGGTGTGTATGGTGGGGTGGGTGTGTATGGTGTGTGTGTATGGTGGGGTGGGTGTGTATGGTGGGGTGGGTGTGTATGGTGGGGTGGGTGTGTATGGTGGGTGTGTATGGTGGGTGTGTATGGTGGGGTGGGTGTGTATGGTGGGGTGGGTGTGTATGGTGGGGTGGGTGTGTATGGTGGGGTGGGTGTGTATGGTGGGGTGGGTGTGTATGGTGGGGTGGGTGTGTATGGTGGGGTGGGTGTGTATGGTGGGGTGGGTGTGTATGGTGGGGTGTGTGTGTATGGTGGGTGTGTATGGTGGGGTGGGTGTGTATGGTGGGGTGTGTGTATGGTAGGGTGGGCGTGTATGGTGGGGTGGGTGTGTATGGTGGGTGTGTATGGTGGGGTGGGTGTATGGTGGGGTGGGTGTGTATGGTGGGTGTGTATGGTGGGGTGGGTGTGTATGGTGGGTGTGTATGGTGGGGTGGGTGTGTATGGTGGGGTGGGTGTGTATGGTGGGGTGGGTGTGTATGGTGGGGTGGGTGTGTATGGTGGGGTGGGTGTGTATGGTGGGTGTGTAAGGTGGGGTGGGTGTGTATGGTGGGGTGGGTGTGTATGGTGGGGTGGGTGTGTATGGTGGGGTGGGTGTGTATGGTGGGTGTGTATAGTGGGGTGGGTGTGTATGGTGGGGTGGGTGTGTATGGTGGGGTGGGTGTGTATGGTGGGGTGGGTGTGTATGGTGGGGTGGGTGTGTATGGTGGGGTGGGTGTGTATGGTGGGGTGGGTGTGTATGGTGGGGTGGGTGTGTATGGTGGGGTGGGTGTGTATGGTGGGGTGGGTGTGTATGGTGGGGGTGGGGGTGTATGGTGGGGTGGGTGTGTATGGTGGGGTGGGTGTGTATGGTGGGGTGGGTGTGTATGGTGGGGTGGGTGTGTATGGTGGGGTGGGTGTGTATGGTGGGGTGGGTGTGTATGGCGGGTGTGTATGGTGGGGTGGGTGTGTATGGTGGGGTGGGTGTGTATGGTGGGGTGTGTGTATGGTAGGGTGGGCGTGTATGGTGGGGTGGGTGTGTATGGTGGGGTGGGTGTGTATGGTGGGGTGGGTGTGTATGGTGGGGTGGGTGTGTATGGTGGGGTGGGTGTGTATGGTGGGCGTGTATGGTGGGTGTGTATTTGGGGTGGGTGTGTATGGTGGTGGGTGTGTATGGTGGGGTGGGTGGGTGTGTATGGTGGGTGTGTATGGTGGGGTGGGTGTGTATGGTGGGGTGGGTGTGTATGGTGGGGTGGGTGTGTATGGTGGGGTGGGTGTGTATGGTGGGGTGGGTGTGTATGGTGGGGTGGGTGTGTATGGTGGGGTGGGTGTGTATGGTGGGGTGGGTGTGTATGGTGGGGTGGGTGTGTATGGTGGGGTGGGTGTGTATGGTGGGGTGGGTGTGTATGGTGGGGTGTGTGTATGGTAGGGTGGGCGTGTATGGTGGGGTGGGTGTGTATGGTGGGGTGGGTGTGTATGGTGGGGTGGGTGTGTATGGTGGGGTGGGTGTGTATGGTGGGGTGGGTGTGTATGGTGGGGTGGGTGTGTATGGTGGGGTGGGTGTGTATGGTGGGGTGGGTGTGTATGGTGGGGTGGGTGTGTATGGTGGGGTGGGTGTGTATGGTGGGGTGGGTGTGTATGGTGGGGTGGGTGTGTATGGTGGGCGTGTATGGTGGGTGTGTATGGTGGGGTGGGTGTGTATGGTGGGTGGGTGTGTATGGTGGGGTGGGTGTGTATGGTGGGGTGTGTATGGTGGGGTGGGTGTGTATGGTGGGGTGGGTGTGTATGGTGGGGTGGGTGTGTATGGTGGGGTGGGTGTGTATGGTGGGGTGGGTGTGTATGGTGGGGTGGGTGTGTATGGTGGGGTGGGTGTGTATGGTGGGGTGGGTGTGTATGGTGGGGTGGGTGTGTATGGTGGGGTGGGTGTGTATGGTGGGGTGGGTGTGTATGGTGGGGTGGTGTGTATGGTAGGGTGGGTGTGTATGGTGGGGTGGGTGTGTATGGTGGGGTGGGTGTGTATGGTGGGGTGGGTGTGTATGGTGGGGTGGGTGTGTATGGTGGGGTGGGTGTGTATGGTGGGGTGGGTGTGTATGGTGGGGTGGGTGTGTATGGTGGGGTGGGTGTGTATGGTGGGGTGGGTGTGTATGGTGGGGTGGGTGTGTATGGTGGGGTGGGTGTGTATGGTGGGGTGGGTGTGTATGGTGGGGTGGGTGTGTATGGTGGGGTGGGTGTGTATGGTGGGGTGGGTGTGTATGGTGGGGTGGGTGTGTATGGTGGGGTGGGTGTGTATGGTGGGGTGGGTGTGTATGGTGGGGTGGGTGTGTATGGTGGGGTGGGTGTGTATGGTGGGGTGGGTGTGTATGGTGGGGTGGGTGTGTATGGTGGGGTGGGTGTGTATGGTGGGGTGGGTGTGTATGGTAGGGTGGGTGTGTATGGTGGGGTGGGTGTGTATGGTGGGGTGGGTGTGTATGGTGGGGTGGGTGTGTATGGTGGGGTGGGTGTGTATGGTGGGGTGGGTGTGTATGGTGGGGTGGGTGTGTATGGTGGGGTGGGTGTGTATGGTGGGGTGGGTGTGTATGGTGGGGTGGGTGTGTATGGTGGGGTGGGTGTGTATGGTGGGGTGGGTGTGTATGGTGGGGTGGGTGTGTATGGTGGGGTGTGTGTGTATGGTGGGGTGGGTGTGTATGGTGGGGTGGGTGTGTATGGTGGGGTGGGTGTGTATGGTGGGGTGGGTGTGTATGGTGGGGTGGGTGTGTATGGTGGGGTGGGTGTGTATGGTGGGGTGGGTGTGTATGGTGGGGTGGGTGTGTATGGTGGGGTGGGTGTGTATGGTGGGGTGGGTGTGTATGGTGGGGTGGGTGTGTATGGTGGGTGTGTATGGTGGGTGTGTATGGTGGGGGTGGTGTGTATGGTGGGGTGGTGTGTATGGTAGGGTGTGTGTATGGTAGGGTGGGCGTGTATGGTGGGGTGGGTGTGTATGGTGGGGTGGGTGTGTATGGTGGGGTGGGTGTGTATGGTGGGGTGGGTGTGTATGGTGGGGTGGGTGTGTATGGTGGGGTGGGTGTGTATGGTGGGTGTGTATGGTGGGGTGGGTGTGTATGGTGGGGTGGTGTATGGTGGGGTGGGTGTGTATGGTGGGGTGGGTGTGTATGGTGGGGTGGGTGTGTATGGTGGGGTGGGTGTGTATGGTGGGGTGGGTGTGTATGGTGGGGTGGGTGTGTATGGTGGGGTGGGTGTGTATGGTGGGGTGGGTGTGTATGGTGGGGTGGGTGTGTATGGTGGGTGTGTATGGTGGGGTGGGTGTGTATGGTGGGGTGGGTGTGTATGGTGGGGTGGGTGTGTATGGTGGGTGGGTGTGTATGGTGGGGTGGGTGTGTATGGTGGGGTGGGTGTGTATGGTGGGGTGGGTGTGTATGGTGGGGTGGGTGTGTATGGTGGGGTGGGTGTGTATGGTGGGGTGGGTGTGTATGGTGGGGTGGGTGTGTATGGTGGGGTGGGTGTGTATGGTGGGGTGGGTGTGTATGGTGGGGTGGGCGTGTATGGTGGGGTGGGTGTGTATGGTGGGGTGTGTATGGTGGGGTGGGTGTGTATGGTGGGGTGGGCGTGTATGGTGGGGTGGGTGTGTATGGTGGGGTGGGTGTGTATGGTGGGGTGTGTATGGTGGGGTGGGTGTGTATGGTGGGGTCGGTGTGTATGGTGGGGTGGGTGTGTATGGTGGGGTGGGTGTGTATGGTGGGGTGTGCGTGTATGGTGGGGTGGGTGTGTATGGTGGGTGTGTATGGTGGGGTGGGTGTGTATGGTGGGGTGGGTGTGTATGGTGGGGTGGGGGTGTATGGTGGGGTGGGTGTGTATGGTGGGGTGGGTGTGTATGGTGGGGTGGGTGTGTATGGTGGGGTGGGTGTGTATGGTGGGGTGGGTGTGTATGGTGGGGTGGGTGTGTATGGTGGGGTGGGTGTGTATGGTGGGTGTGTATGGTGGGGTGGGTGTGTATGGTGGGGTGGGTGTGTATGGTGGGGTGGGTGTGTATGGTGGGGTGGGTGTGTATGGTGGGGTGGGTGTGTATGGTGGGGTGGGTGTGTATGGTGGGGTGGGTGTGTATGGTGGGGTGGGTGTGAATGGTGGGGTGGGTGTGTATGGTGGGGTGGGTGTGTATGGTGGGGTGGGTGTGTATGGTGGGGTGGGTGTGTATGGTGGGGTGGGTGTGTATGGTGGGGTGGGTGTGTATGGTGGGGTGGGCGTGTATGGTGGGGTGGGTGTGTATGGTGGGGTGGGTGTGTATGGTGGGTGTGTATGGTGGGGTGGGCGTGTATGGTGGGGTGGGTGTGTATGGTGGGTGGGTGTGTATGGTGGGGTGGGTGTGTATGGTGGGGTGGGCGTGTATGGAGGGGTGGGTGTGTATAGTGGGGTGGGTGTGTATGGTGGGTGTGTATGGTGGGGTGGGCGTGTATGGTGGGGTGGGTGTGTATGGTGGGGTGGGTGTGTATGGTGGGGTGGGTGTGTATGGTGGGTGTGTATGGTGGGGTGGGTGTGTATGGTGGGGTGGGCGTGTATGGTGGGGTGGGTGTGTATGGTGGGGTGGGTGTGTATGGTGGGTGTGTATGGTGGGGTGGGTGTGTATGGTGGGGTCGGTGTGTATGGTGGGGTGGGTGTGTATGGTGGGGTGGGCGTGTATGGTGGGGTGAGTGTGTATGGTGGGTGTGTATGGTGGGGTGGGTGTGTATGGTGGGGTGGGTGTGTATGGTGGGGTGGGTGTGTATGGTGGGGTGGGTGTGTATGGTGGGGTGGGCGTGTATGGTGGGGTGGGTGTGTATGGTGGGGTGGGTGTGTATGGTGGGTGTGTATGGTGGGGTGGGTGTGTATGGTGGGGTCGGTGTGTATGGTGGGGTGGGTGTGTATGGTGGGGTGGGCGTGTATGGTGGGGTGGGTGTGTATGGTGGGTGTATATGGTGGGGTGGGTGTGTATGGTGGGGTGGGTGTGTATGGTGGGGTGGGTGTGTATGGTGGGGTGGGTGTGTATGGTGGGGTGGGTGTGTATGGTGGGGTGGGTGTGTATGGTGGGGTGGGTGTGTATGGTGGGGTGGGTGTGTATGGTGGGGTGGGTGTGTATGGTGGGGTGGGTGTGTATGGTGGGTGTGTATGGTGGGGTGGGTGTGTATGGTGGGGTGGGTGTGTATGGTGGGGTGGGTGTGTATGGTGGGGTGGGTGTGTATGGTGGGGTGGGTGTGTATGGTGGGGTGGGTGTGTATGGTGGGGTGGGTGTGTATGGTGGGGTGGGTGTGTATGGTGGGGTGGGTGTGTATGGTGGGGTGGGCGTGTATGGTGGGGTGGGGTGTATGGTGGGGTGGG
This sequence comes from Chirona hameri, assembly GCA_036785665.1. NCBI lineage: Eukaryota > Metazoa > Arthropoda > Thecostraca > Balanomorpha > Balanidae > Chirona > Chirona hameri. Next base: position 70,848 of record JAXIVJ010003223.1, on the reverse strand, counting down.
TGTGTATGGTGGGTGTGTATGGTGGGGTGGGCGTGTATGGTGGGGTGGGTGTGTATGGTGGGTGTGTATGGTGGGGTGGGTGTGTATGGTGGGGTGGGTGTGTATGGTGGGGTGGGTGTGTATGGTGGGGTGGGCGTGTATGGTGGGGTGGGTGTGTATGGTGGGGTGGGTGTGTATGGTGGGTGTGTATGGTGGGGTGGGCGTGTATGGTGGGGTGGGTGTGTATGGTGGGGTGGGTGTGTATGGTGGGGTGGGTGTGTATGGTGGGTGTGTATGGTGGGGTGGGTGTGTATGGTGGGGTGGGTGTGTATGGTGAGGTGGGTGTGTATGGTGGGGTGGGTGTGTATTGTGGGGTGGGTGTGTATGGTGGGTGTGTATGGTAGGGTGGGTGTGTATGGTGGGGTGGGTGTGTATGGTGGGGTGGGCGTGTATGGTGGGGTGGGTGTGTATGGTGGGGTGGGCGTGTATGGTGGGGTGGGTGTGTATGGTGGGGTGGGTGTGTATGGTGGGTGTGTATGGTGGGGTGGGCGTGTATGGTGGGGTGGGTGTGTATGGTGGGGTGGGTGTGTATGGTGGGGTGGGTGTGTATGGTGGGGTGGGTGTGTATGGTGGGGTGGGTGTGTATGGTGGGGTGGGTGTGTATGGTGGGTGTGTATGGTGGGGTGGGTGTGTATGGTGGGGTGGGTGTGTATGGTGGGGTGGGTGTGTATGGTGGGGTGGGTGTGTATGGTGGGGTGGGTGTGTATGGTGGGGTGGGTGTGTATGGTGGGATGGGCGTGTATGGTGGGGTGGGTGTGTATGGTGGGGTGGGTGTGTATGGTGGGTGTGCATGGTGGGGTGGGCGTGTATGGTGGGGTGTGTGTGTATGGTGGGTGTGTATGGTGGGGTGGGTGTGTATGGTGGGGTGGGTGTGTATTGTGGGGTGGGTGTGTATGGTGGGCGTGTATGGTTGGGTGGGCGTGTATGGTGGGATGGGTGTGTATGGTGGGCGTGTATGGTGGGTGTGTATGGTGGGGTGGGTGTGTATGGTGGGGTGGGTGTGTATGGTGGGGTGGGTGTGTATGGTGGGGTGGGTGTGTATTGTGGGGTGGGTGTGTATGGTGGGCGTGTATGGTGGGGTGGGTGTGTGTGGTGGGGTGGGTGTGTATGGTGGGCGTGTATGGTGGGGTGGGTGTGTATGGTGGGGTGGGCGTGTATGGTGGGTGTGTATGGTGGGGTGGGTGTGTATGGTGGGGTGGGTGTGTATGGTGGGGTGGGCGTGTATGGTGGGGTGGGTGTATATGATGGGGTGGGTGTGTATGGTGGGGTGGGCGTGTATGGTGGGGTGGGTGTGTATGGTGGGGTGGGTGTGTATGGTGGGGTGGGCGTGTATGGTGGGGTGGGTGTGTATGGTGGGGTGGGCGTGTATGGTGGGGTGGGTGTGTATGGTGGGGTGGGTGTGTATGGTGGGTGTGTATGGTGGGGTGGGTGTGTATGGTGGGGTGGGTGTGTATGGTGGGGTGGGTGTGTATGGTGGGGTGGGTGTGTATGGTGGGGTGGGCGTGTATGGTGGGGTGGGTGTGTATGGTGGGGTGGGTGTGTATGGTGGGTGTGTATGGTGGGGTGGGCGTGTATGGTGGGGTGGGTGTGTATGGTGGGTGTGTATGGTGGGGTGGGTGTGTATGGTGGGGTGGGTGTGTATGGTCGGTGTGTATGGTGGGGTGGGTGTGTATGGTGGGGTGGGCGTGTATGGTGTGGTGGGTGTGTATGGTGGGTGTGTATGGTGGGGTGGGTGTGTATGGTAAGGTGGGTGTGTATGGTGGGGTGGGCGTGTATGGTGGGGTGGGTGTGTATGGTGGGGTGGGTGTGTATGGTGGGGTGGGCGTGTATGGTGGGGTGGGTGTGTATGGTGGGGTGGGTGTGTATGGTGGGGTGGGTGTGTATGGTGGGGTGGGTGTGTATGGTGGGGTGGGCGTGTATGGTGGGGTGGGTGTGTATGGTGGGGTGGGTGTGTATGGTGTGTGTGTATGGTGGGGTGGGTGTGTATGGTGGGATGGGTGTGTATGGTGGGGTGGGTGTGTATGGTGGGGTGGGTGTGTATGGTGGGGTGGGGGTGTATGGTGGGGTGGGTGTGTATGGTGGGGTGGGTGTGTATGGTGGGGTGGGTGTGTATGGTGGGGTGGGTGTGTATGGTTGGGTGGGCGTGTATGGTGGGATGGGTGTGTATGGTGGGGTGGGTGTGTATGGTGGGGTGGGGTGTATGGTGGGGTGGGTGTGTATGGTGGGGTGGGTGTGTATGGTGGGGTGGGTGTGTATTGTGGGGTGGGTGTGTATGGTGGGTGTGTATGGTGGGGTGGGTGTGTATGGTGGGGTGGGTGTGTATGGTGGGGTGGGTGTGTATTGTGGGGTGGGTGTGTATGGTGGGCGTGTATGGTTGGGTGGGCGTGTATGGTGGGATGGGTGTGTATGGTGGGTGTGTATGGTGGGGTGGGTGTGTATGGTGGGGTGGGTGTGTATGGTGGGGTGGGTGTGTAAGGTGGGTGTGTATGGTGGGGTGGGTGTGTATGGTGGGGTGGGTGTGTATGGTGGGGTGGGTGTATGGTGGGGTGGGTGTGTATGGTGGGGTGGGTGTGTATGGTGGGGTGGGTGTGTATGGTGGGTGTGTATGATGGGGTGGGTGTGTATGGTGGGGTGAGTGTGCATGGTGGGGTGGGTGTGTATGGTGGGGTGGGTGTGTATGGTGGGGTGGGCGTGTATGGTGGGGTGGGTGTGTATGGTGGGTGTGTATGGTGGGGTGGGTGTGTATGGTGGGGTGGGTGTGTATGGTGGGGTGGGTGTGCATGGTGGGGTGGGTGTGTATGGTGGGGTGGGCGTGTATGGTGGGTGTGTATGGTGGGGTGGGTGTGTATGGTGGGGTGGGTGTGTATGGTGGGGTGGGTGTGTATGGTGTGGTGGGTGTGTATGGTGGGGTGGGTGTGTATGGTGGGATGGGTGTGTATGGTGGGTGTGTATGGTGGGGTGGGCGTGTATGGTGGGTGTGTATGATGGGGTGGGTGTGTATGGTGGGTGTGTATGGTGGGGTGGGTGTGTATGGTGGGGTGGGTGTGTATGGTGGGGTGGGCGTGTATGGTGGGGTGTGCGTGTATGGTGGGTGTGTATGGTGGGGTGGGTGTGTATGGTGGGGTGGGTGTGTATGGTGGGGTGGGTGTGTATGGTGGGGTGGGTGTGTATGGTGGGGTGGGTGTGTATGGTGGGGTGGGTGTGTATGGTGGGGTGGGTGTGTATGGTGGGGTGGGTGTGTATGGTGGGGTGGGTGTGTATGGTGGGTGTGTATGGTGGGGTGGGCGTGTATGGTGGGTGTGTATGGTGGGGTGGGCGTGTATGGTGGGGTGGGCGTGTATGGTGGGCGTGTATGGTGGGTGTGTATGGTGGGGTGGGTGTGTATGGTGGGGTGGGTGTGTATGGTGGGGTGGGTGTGTATGGTGGGGTGGGTGTGTATGGTGGGGTGGGTGTGTATGGTGGGGTGGGTGTGTATGGTGGGGTGGGTGTGTATGGTGGGGTGGGTGTGTATGGTGGGTGTGTATGGTGGGGTGGGCGTGTATGGTGGGGTGGGTGTGTATGGTGGGTGTGTATGGTGGGGTGGGTGTGTATGGTGTGGTGGGTGTGTATGGTGTGGTGGGTGTGTATGGTGGGGTGGGTGTGTATGGTGGGGTGGGTGTGTATGGTGTGGTGGGTGTGTATGGTGTGGTGGGTGTGTATGGTGGGGTGGGTGTGTATGGTGGGATGGGTGTGTATGGTGGGTGTGTATGGTGGGTGTGTATGGTGGGTGTGTATGGTGGGGTGGGCGTGTATGGTGGGGTGGATGTGTATGGTGGGGTGGGTGTGTATGGTGGGGTGTGTGTGTATGGTGGTGGGGGTGTGTATGGTGGGGTGGGTGTGTATGGTGGGGTGGGTGTGTATGGTGGGGTGGGTGTGTATGGTGGGGTGGGTGTGTATGGTGGGGTGGGTGTGTATGATGGGGTGTGTGTGTATGGTGGGGTGGGCGTGTATGGTGGGGTGGGTGTGCATGGTGGGTGTGTATGGTGGGGTGGGTGTGTATGGTGGGGTGGGTGTGTATGGTGGGGTGTGTGTATGGTGGGGTGTGTGTGTATGGTGGGGTGTGTGTGTATGGTGAGGTGGGTGTGTATGGTGGGGTGGGTGTGTATGGTGGGGTGGGTGTGTATGGTGGGGTGGGTGTGTATGGTGGGGTGGGTGTGTATGGTGGGGTGGGTGTGTATGGTGGGGTGGGTGTGTATGGTGGGGTGGGTGTGTATGGTGGGGTGGGTGTGTATGGTGGGGTGGGTGTGTATGGTGGGATGGGTGTGTATGGTGGGATGGGTGTGTATGGTGGGGTGGGTGTGTATGGTGGGGTGGGTGTGTATGGTGGGGTGGGTGTGTATGGTGGGGTGGGCTTGTATGATGGGTGTGTATGGTGGGGTGGGTGTGTATGGTGGGGTGGGTGTGTATGGTGGGGTGGCTGTGTATGGTGGGGTGGGTGTGTATGGTGGGCGTGTATGGTGGGCGTGTATGGTGGGGTGGGTGTGTATGGTGGGGTGGGCGTGTATGGTGGGATGGGTGTGTATGGTGGGTGTGTATGGTGGGGTGGGTGTGTATGGTGGGGTTGGTGTGTATGGTGGGGTGGGTGTGTATGGTGGGGTGGGTGTGTATGGTAGGGTGGGTGTGTATGGTGGGGTGGGTGTGTATGGTGGGGTGGGTGTGTATGGTGGGGTGGGTGTGTATGGTGGGGTGGGTGTGTATGGTGGGGTGGGTGTGTATGGTGGGGTGGGTGTGTATGGTGGGGTGGGTGTGTATGGTGGGGTGGGTGTGTATGGTGGGGTGGGTGTGTATGGTGGGTGTGTATGGTGGGGGTGTGTGTATGGTGGGGTGGGTGTGTATGGTGGGGTGGGCGTGTATGGTGGGGTGGGTGTGTATGGTGGGTGTGTATGGTGGGGTGGGTGTGTATGGTGGGGTGGGTGTGTATGGTGGGGTGGGCGTGTATGGTGGGGTGGGTGTGTATGGTGGGTGTGTATGGTGGGGTGGGTGTGTATGGTGGGTGTGTATGGTGGGGTGGGCGTGTATGGTGGGGTGGGCGTGTATGGTGGGGTGGGTGTGTATGGTGGGGTGGGTGTGTATGGTGGGTGTGTATGGCGGGGTGGGCGTGTATGGTGGGGTGGGTGTGTATGGTGGGTGTGTATGGTGGGGGTGGGTGTGTATGGTGGGGTGGGTGTGTATGGTGGGGTGGGTGTGTATGGCGGGGTGGGTGTGTATGGTGGGGTGGGTGTGTATGGTGGGGTGGGTGTGTATGGTGGGGTGGGTGTGTATGGTGGGGTGGGTGTGCATGGTGGGGTGGGTGTGTATGGTGGGGTGGGTGTGTATGGGGGGGGGGGGTGTATGGTGGGGTGGGTGTGTATGGTGGGGTGTGTGTATGGTGGGGTGGGTGTGTATGGTGGGGTGGGCGTGTATGATGGGGTGGGTGTGTATGGTGGGTGTGTATGGTGGGGTGGGTGTGTATGGTGGGGTGGGTGTGTATGGTGGGTGTGTATGGTGGGGTGGGCGTGTATGGTGGGGTGGGTGTGTATGGTGGGGTGGGTGTGTATGGTGGGGTGGGTGTGTATGGCGGGGTGGGTGTGTATGGTGGGGTGGGTGTGTATGGTGGGGTGGGTGTGTATGGTGGGGTGGGTGTGCATGGTGGGGTGGGTGTGTATGGTGGGGTGGGTGTGTATGGTGGGGTGGGTGTGTATGGGGGGGGGGGGGTGTATGGTGGGTGTGTATGGTGGGTGTGTATGGTGGGGTGGGTGTGTATGGTGGGGTGTGTGTGTATGGTGGGGTGGGTGTGTATGGTGGGTGTGTATGGTGGGTGTGTATTGTGGGTGTGTATGGTGGGTGTGTATGGTGGTGTGTGTGTGTATGGTGGGGTGGGTGTGTATGGTGGGGTGGGTGTGTATGGTGGGGTGGGTGTGTATGGTGGGGTGGGTGTGTATGGTGGGTGTGTATGGCGGGGTGGGTGTGTATGGTGGGGTGGGTGTGCATGGTGGGGTGGGCGTGTATGGTGGGGTGGGTGTGTATGGTGGGGTGGGTGTGTATGGTGGGGTGGGTGTGTATGGTGGGGTGGGTGTGTATGGCGGGGTGGGTGTGTATGGTGGGGTGGGTGTGTATGGTGGGGTGGGTGTGTATGGTGGGGTGGGTGTGTATGGTGGGGTGGGTGTGTATGGTGGGGTGGGTGTGTATGGTGGGTGTGTATGGTGGGGTGGGTGTGTATGGTGGGGTGGGTGTGTATGGTGGGGTGGGTGTGTATGGTGGGGTGGGTGTGTATGGTGGGGTGGGTGTGTATGGTGGGGTGGGTGTGTATGGTGGGGTGGGTGTGTATGGTGGGGTGGGTGTGTATGGTGGGGTGGGTGTGTATGGTGGGGTGGGTGTGTATGGTGGGGTGGGTGTGTATGGTGGGGTGGGTGTGTATGGTGGGGTGTGTGTGTGGGGTGGGTGTGTATGGTGGGTGGGTGTGTATGGTGGGGTGAATGTGTATGGTGGGGTGGGTGTGTATGGTGGGGTGGGCGTGTATGGTGGGGTGGGTGTGTATGGTGGGGTGGGTGTGTATGGTGGGGTGGGTGTGTATGGTGGGGTGGGTGTGTATGGTGGGGTGGGTGTGTATGGTGGGGTGGGTGTGTATGGTGGGGTGGGTGTGTATGGTGGGGTGGGTGTGTATGGTGGGGTGGGTGTGTATGGTGGGGTGGGTGTGTATGGTGGGGTGGGTGTGTATGGTGGGGTGGGTGTGTATGGTGGGGTGGGTGTGTATGGTGGGGTGGGTGTGTATGGTGGGGTGGGTGTGTATGGTGGGGTGGGTGTGTATGGTGGGGTGGGTGTGTATGGTGGGGTGGGTGTGTATGGTGGGTGTGTATGGTGGGGTGGGTGTGTATGGTGGGGTGGGTGTGTATGGTGGGGTGGGTGTGTATGGTGGGGTGGGTGTGTATGGTGGGTGTGTATGGTGGGTGTGTATGGTGGGGTGGGCGTGTATGGTGGGGTGGGTGTGTATGGTGGGGTGGGTGTGTATGGTGGGGTGGGTGTGTATGGTGGGGTGGGTGTGTATGGTGGGGTGGGTGTGTATGGTGGGGTGGGTGTGTATGGTGGGGTGGGTGTGCATGGTGGGGTGGGTGTGTATGGTGGGGTGTGTGTGTATGGTGGGGTGGGTGTGTATGGTGGGGTGTGTGTGTATGGTGGGGTGGGTGTGTATGGTGGGGTGGGTGTGTATGGTGGGGTGGGTGTGTATGGTGGGTGTGTATGGTGGGGTGGGTGTGTATGGTGGGGTGGGTGTGTATGGTGGGGTGGGGTGTATGGAGGGGTGGGTGTGTATGGTGGGGTGGGTGTGTATGGTGGGGTGGGTGTGTATGGTGGGGTGGGTGTGTATGGTGTGTGTGTATGGTGGGGTGGGTGTGTATGGTGGGGTGGGTGTGTATGGTGGGGTGGGTGTGTATGGTGGGTGTGTATGGTGGGGTGGGTGTGTATGGTGGGGTGGGTGTGTATGGTGGGGTGGGTGTGTATGGTGGGGTGGGTGTGTATGGTGGGGTGGGTGTGTATGGTGGGGTGGGTGTGTATGGTGGGGTGTGTGTGTATGGTGGGGTGGGTGTGTATGGTGGGGTGTGTGTGTATGGTGGGTGTGTATGGTGGGGTGGGTGTGTATGGTGGGGTGTGTGTATGGTAGGGTGGGCGTGTATGGTGGGGTGGGTGTGTATGGTGGGTGTGTATGGTGGGGTGGGTGTATGGTGGGGTGGGTGTGTATGGTGGGTGTGTATGGTGGGGTGGGTGTGTATGGTGGGTGTGTATGGTGGGGTGGGTGTGTATGGTGGGGTGGGTGTGTATGGTGGGGTGGGTGTGTATGGTGGGTGTGTAAGGTGGGGTGGGTGTGTATGGTGGGGTGGGTGTGTATGGTGGGGTGGGTGTGTATGGTGGGGTGGGTGTGTATGGTGGGTGTGTATAGTGGGGTGGGTGTGTATGGTGGGGTGGGTGTGTATGGTGGGGTGGGTGTGTATGGTGGGGTGGGTGTGTATGGTGGGTGTGTATGGTGGGGTGGGTGTGTATGGTGGGGTGGGTGTGTATGGTGGGGTGGGTGTGTATGGTGGGGTGGCGTGTATGGTGGGGTGGGTGTGTATGGTGGGGTGGGTGTGTATGGTGGGGGTGGGGGTGTATGGTGGGGTGGGTGTGTATGGTGGGGTGGGTGTGTATGGTGGGGTGGGTGTGTATGGTGGGGTGGGTGTGTATGGTGGGGTGGGTGTGTATGGTGGGGTAAGTGTGTATGGCGGGTGTGTATGGTGGGGTGGGTGTGTATGGTGGGGTGGGTGTGTATGGTGGGGTGTGTGTATGGTAGGGTGGGCGTGTATGGTGGGGTGGGTGTGTATGGTGGGGTGGGTGTGTATGGTGGGGTGGGTGTGTATGGTGGGGTGGGTGTGTATGGTGGGCGTGTATGGTGGGTGTGTATTTTGGGGTGGGTGTGTATGGTGGGTGGGTGTGTATGGTGGGGTGGGTGGGTGTGTATGGTGGGTGTGTATGGTGGGGTGGGTGTGTATGGTGGGGTGGGTGTGTATGGTGGGGTGGGTGTGTATGGTGGGGTGGGTGTGTATGGTGGGGTGGGTGTGTATGGTGGGGTGGGTGTGTATGGTGGGGTGGGTGTGTATGGTGGGGTGGGTGTGTATGGTGGGGTGGGTGTGTATGGTGGGGTGGGTGTGTATGGTGGGGTGGGTGTGTATGGTGGGGTGGGTGTGTATGGTGGGGTGGGTGTGTATGGTGGGGTGGGTGTGTATGGTGGGGTGTGTGTATGGTAGGGTGGGCGTGTATGGTGGGGTGGGTGTGTATGGTGGGGTGGGTGTGTATGGTGGGGTGGGTGTGTATGGTGGGGTGGGTGTGTATGGTGGGGTGGGTGTGTATGGTGGGGTGGGTGTGTATGGTGGGGTGGGTGTGTATGGTGGGGTGGGTGTGTATGGTGGGGTGGGTGTGTATGGTGGGGTGGGTGTGTATGGTGGGGTGGGTGTGTATGGTGGGCGTGTATGGTGGGTGTGTATGGTGGGGTGGGTGTGTATGGTGGTGGGTGTGTATGGTGGGGTGGGTGTGTATGGTGGGGTGTGTATGGTGGGGTGGGTGTGTATGGTGGGGTGGGTGTGTATGGTGGGGTGGGTGTGTATGGTGGGGTGGGTGTGTATGGTGGGGTGGGTGTGTATGGTGGGGTGGGTGTGTATGGTGGGGTGGGTGTGTATGGTGGGGTGGGTGTGTATGGTGGGGTGGGTGTGTATGGTGGGGTGGGTGTGTATGGTGGGGTGGGTGTGTATGGTGGGGTGGGTGTGTATGGTGGGGTGGTGTGTATGGTAGGGTGGGCGTGTATGGTGGGGTGGGTGTGTATGGTGGGGTGGGTGTGTATGGTGGGGTGGGTGTGTATGGTGGGGTGGGTGTGTATGGTGGGGTGGGTGTGTATGGTGGGGTGGGTGTGTATGGTGGGGTGGGTGTGTATGGTGGGGTGGGTGTGTATGGTGGGGTGGGTGTGTATGGTGGGGTGGGTGTGTATGGTGGGGTGGGTGTGTATGGTGGGGTGGGTGTGTATGGTGGGGTGGGTGTGTATGGTGGGGTGGGTGTGTATGGTGGGGTGGGTGTGTATGGTGGGGTGGGTGTGTATGGTGGGGTGGGTGTGTATGGTGGGGTGGGTGTGTATGGTGGGGTGGGTGTGTATGGTGGGGTGGGTGTGTATGGTGGGGTGGGTGTATGGTAGGGTGGGCGTGTATGGTGGGGTGGGTGTGTATGGTGGGGTGGGTGTGTATGGTGGGGTGGGTGTGTATGGTGGGGTGGGTGTGTATGGTGGGGTGGGTGTGTATGGTGGGGTGGGTGTGTATGGTGGGGTGGGTGTGTATGGTGGGGTGGGTGTGTATGGTGGGGTGGGTGTGTATGGTGGGGTGGGTGTGTATGGTGGGGTGGGTGTGTATGGTGGGGTGGGTGTGTATGGTGGGGTGGGTGTGTATGGTGGGGTGGGCGTGTATGGTGGGGTGTGTGTATGGTAGGGTGGGCGTGTATGGTGGGGTGGGTGTGTATGGTGGGGTGGGTGTGTATGGTGGGGTGGGTGTGTATGGTGGGGTGGGTGTGTATGGTGGGGTGGGTGTGTATGGTGGGGTGGGTGTGTATGGTGCGGTGGGTGTGTATGGTGGGGTGGGTGTGTATGGTGGGGTGGGTGTGTATGGTGGGTGTGTATGGTGGGTGTGTATGGTGGGGTGGTGTGTATGGTGGGGTGGTGTGTATGGTGGGGTGTGTGTATGGTAGGGTGGGCGTGTATGGTGGGGTGGGTGTGTATGGTGGGGTGGGTGTGTATGGTGGGGTGGGTGTGTATGGTGGGGTGGGTGTGTATGGTGGGGTGGGTGTGTATGGTGGGGTGGGTGTGTATGGTGGGGTGGGTGTGTATGGTGGGGTGGGTGTGTATGGTGGGTGTGTATGGTGGGGTGGGTGTGTATGGTGGGGTGGGTGTGTATGGTGGGTGTGTATGGTGGGGTGTGTGTATGGTGGGGTGGGCGTGTATGGTGGGGTGGGTGTGTATGGTGGGGTGGGTGTGTATGGTGGGGTGGGTGTGTATGGTGGGGTGGGTGTGTATGGTGGGGTGGGTGTGTATGGTGGGGTGGGTGTGTATGGTGGGGTGGGTGTGTATGGTGGGGTGGGTGTGTATGGTGGGGTGGGTGTGTATGGTGGGGTGGGTGTGTATGGTGGGGTGGGTGTGTATGGTGGGGTGGGTGTGTATGGTGGGGTGGGCGTGTATGGTGGGGTGGGTGTGTATGGTGGGGTGGGTGTGTATGGTGGGGTGGGCGTGTATGGTGGGGTGGGTGTGTATGGTGGGGTGGGTGTGTATGGTGGGGTGGGCGTGTATGGTGGGGTGGGTGTGTATGGTGGGGTGGTGTGTATGGTGGGGTGGGTGTGTATGGTGGGGTGGGTGTGTATGGTGGGGTGGGTGTGTATGGTGGGGTGGTGTGTATGGTGGGGTGGGTGTGTATGGTGGGGTGGGTGATAAACTCGCGATTTTTCTCCCAATACACCGCTCGATGATGCGCTAGGCGACAATGCAACTGTCAACATTGAACAAGTTCTCTGATATCCAAAGGAGTTCCGATTTAATATTGTGTTCAGTTCCCGCCAGTTACTGTGCTAAAATATCCTTAATTAGGTAGATAGGCGCTTTGGCCTAAATGCAAAAAAGTGCCACCAAAACCCACCATTTAATCCCGTGTGACTGCTAAATAGCCTTGCCTACACTCTTAGAAACCCTAACAAACTTAAACGTGCTCTTTAAGTCACCCACTGCACGTTACGATCAGTAAAATGACGAAGAACAATAGCAATATCAGAAGTGTTTTACCGGACGATAACACCAATGTGTTTACAACGGGAGACTTCAGTGCCGAAACGGCGTTATATTTTACATTATTTTTTAATCATGTTAAGAACATACCAATACATAAAAAATCATTCTGCCGGATCTGAAATCTGAGCTCGGGAAATGACGATGTGGTCTAGTGTGTATGGTGGGTGTGGGGGTGCCTGGCTCTTCACCTGTGTATGTGGTGCTGGGTGTGTATGGTGGTTGTGTATGGTGGGTGTGTATGTGGTGCTGGGTGTGTATGTGGTGCTGGGTGTGGATGGTGGGTGTGGGGGTGTCTGGCTCCTCACCTGTGTATGTGGTGCTGGGTGTGTATGGTGGGTGTGGGTGTGTCTGGCTCCTCACCTGTGTATGTGGTGCTGGGTGTGTATGGTGGGTGTGGGTGTGTCTGGCTCCTCACCTGTGTATGTGGTGCTGGGTGTGTATGGTGGGTGTGGGTGTGTCTGGCTCCTCACCTGTGTATGTGGTGCTGGGTGTGTATGGTGGGTGTGTGTGTGTCTGGCTCCTCACCTGTGTATGTATGTGGTGCTGGGTGTGTATGATGGGTGTGGGTGTGTCTGGCTCCTCACCTGTGTATGTGGTGCTGGGTGTGTATGCTGGGTGTGTATGGTGGTTGTGTATGGTGGTTGTGTATGGTGGGTGTGTATGGTGGGTGTGGGTGTGTATGGTGGGTGTGGGTGTGTATGGTGGGTGTGGGTGTGTATGGTGGGTGTGGGTGTGTATGGTGGGTGTGGGTGTGTATGGTGGGTGAGGGTGTGTATGGTGGGTGTAGGTGTGTATGGTGGGTGCGGATGTGTCTGGCTCCTCACATGTGTATGTGGTGCTGGGTGTGTATGGTGGGTGTGGGTGTGTCTGGCTCCTCACCTGTGTATGTGGTGCTGGGTGTGTATGGTGGGTGTGGGGGTGTCTGGCTCCTCACCTGTGTATGTGGTGCTGGGTGTGTATGGTGGGTGTGGGTGTGTATGGTGGGTGTGGGTGTGTATGGTGGGTGTGGGTGTGTATGGTGGGTGTGGGTGTGTATGGTGGGTGTGGGTGTCTCGCTCCTCACCTGTGTATGTGGTGCTGGGTGTGTATGGTGGGTGTGTGGGTGTCTGGCTCCTCACCTGTGTATGTGGTGCTGGGTGTGTATGGTGGGTGTGGGGGTGTCTGGCTCCTCACCTGTGTATGTGGTGTTGGGTGTGTATGGTGGGTGTGGGTGTGTCTGGCTCCTCACCTGTGTATGTGGTGCTGGGTGTGTATGGTGGGTGTGGGGGTGTCTGGCTCTTCACCTGTGTATGTGGTGCTGGGTGTGTATGGTGGGTGTGGGTGTGGGTGTGTATGGTGGGTGTGGGTGGTCTGGCTCCTCACCTGTGTATGTGGTGCTGGGTGTGTATGGTGGGTGTGGGTGTCTGGTCCTCACCTGTGTATGTGGTGCTGGGTGTGTATGGTGGGTGTGTGTGGTCTGGCTCCTCACCTGTGCATGTATGTGGTGCTGGGTGTGTATGGTGGGTGTGGGGGTGTCTGGCTCCTCACCTGTGTATGTATGTGGTGCTGGGTGTGTATGGTGGGTGTGTCTTGTTACTGGCGCAGGGCGCGGCGGCCGCCTCCGAAGATGTTCAGCAGGCTCCAGTCACTGCCGCGCGACTCGTCAGCGCCGCCTTCCACCTGCTGCAACAACACACAACGGCCATTCACTCACTTGACAGCATGTCAGCCTTGACAGTCTGTCAGCCTGGACAGTATGTCAGCCATCAGTTCGTTAGTCAGTCCATCACCAGTCAGTTTGTTCGCCATCAAACAGCTAGTCAGTCGTAGTCGTAGTCAGCAGTGAGTCAGCTAGTCAGTCATCCGTCGTTACCAACTGGCCAGTTGATCGGCAGCTGCTCAGTGAACACAACTGGAGGACAGACAATAGGCGAACAGGATAGTGGGAACAGACAGAATTAATGGTCAAAACATCACATAAAAACGGCGCCTATGCTGCATCGATTAACCCGGTATTGGCTGGGTCTCAGCCGAACGCCATTGGCTGGGGGCGGGCGTTTTTCGCCCCCGCCCCGGTTATCTCCGTAACTAATGATCGCAGCGAGACGCGCAAGGCGGCATTCGAAGCTCTCAATGAGACACATCTAAAGCATATTCGAAAGTTTCAAATTGAGGTCAAAGCCAGGTCACAGTCAGGTCAAAGGTCAAAATCGAGGTATTTGAGTGTATGGGCCATACTTTCCATCCAAAGCTTTCGATGGCGACCATGATCACCCAAAGTGCTCTCAAAGGTTATAACACACATTCCGCATGAGCTAAAGTGAGATTGTTGGCAAAGGTCAAGGTCAGGTCACAAAAGGTCACTATGCACAAAATATCTACGAAAGTCATGCAACACATGTTCTATTTTGCACGTATAATTTGATAGTGATAGTCATTTTACCCTCTGACCTCATTTAAGTGAAGTTAAGTGTCAAGCTCAGGTCAAGGTCGGTCACATACAAATTTGAAATAGATAAATATAAATAAAAAAGGTATGTTTCTAGATCAGTTTTGTCTCAGAAATACAGTGCTGGCATTTATGTGTTTGTATCTGGTCACTAAAAGCCACAAACGCAATGCAAAAATATGATGTCATGAGTTACTCTTACTTAGGAAGCCATAAGTCAGTCAAAAATAGATATCGCTTTTAAATTTGGTTTAGGTATTGTCCACATGTGGTTCTCCAACATGCTCCGTTTTTTTTTTAATGTTTGAAAATGTTTATTTTTAGATTTTGAGACTTGATTTTTTTTGGGTCAAAAACAAAATTTTCAGAAATCCGAGATAAACATTTTGTAGCCCTTGCCATTTTCTATCTTTTGACGTTTTGTATTGCATTTTGCTCAAAATATGGCATTTGTACGGTCTGCCAAAGTTTAGCTGATTTTTTCGTCAAACTAGTGTCACTAAATTAGCAATATCTCGTTTTTTTTTCGACGAAATTGCTTCATTTTTGCACAGAAGACGTAACATTGATGTAGGAGAAGGAACCCGAAGTTTCACGTCGATAGCGCTATTGGTTTTTGAGCTATTGCAAAAATTCGTCAAGGGGGGGGGGCGAAAAACGCCCCTCCCCAGCCCATGGCGGATTAAGCAACGTGAAGTCTCGCATAAAGTGTTTTTCTCTTGAAGCAAGAAGTTGCCTTTTTAGCCCGAATACAAATGATAGACAAATAAGTGAACTAATTACGGACTATAACGGGCGTGCATTCATCGCATGCAGAGCGAAACAGGGTCACCGTGAGCCACGGGCGCGCTGCTCTGTGTTCTCTCAGTTCTCACCTCTTCTGCAGTGGTGGTCACCTGCTGTCGGGCCGTGCTGAAGCTGGCCGAGCGGTTTTCACGCTGAGACACGCGCTGAGCGATCTCCTGCGGCACGGCCGGCCGAGGTCAGCCGAGGAGTGTCACCCGCGCGCACGCACGCACACACCCACACGCACACGCACACGCACACGCACACGCACACGCACACGCACACGCACACGCACACGCACACGCACACGCACACGCACACGCACACGCACACGCACACGCACACGCACGCCCACACCCACACACCGCACGGCGTCAACAAACCACACTGACTGACGAGCGCAAGGCCCTACTGAAATCACTCATCTCTTGGCGGCGCATTCGTGAAGATAAGCATGGTTAACGTGTACTAGAAGTTGGAATTGGAGATTGCGGAGACTGTGTTTCCAGCGCCGAGAAAGGTGCGCTCAACCTTGGGATACTTTTCATCCACTGGAACCATTGATCAACATCATACAGCACATCATCCCATGTATAACTTCCCCAGTACCTATCAGCAGAGAGAAGCCACCACCGTATCACTCATCAGCGAGGAGCAGCTCCATCGCCCCACCCCGGCGGAACATCGCCGCTCCCTACCTCCAACCGTCGTGCTCACCTCTCCCTCCATATCGTAGAGCGTGGTGGTCATCATATCGGCGACGAACCAAGTCTGGCCCTTCATGACGAGGCTATGCGGCGCGTCGTGGGTGGCGCCGACCTCGAACGCCCACACGGTCGTCTCCTCGCCGGGGCCCAGCTTGATGGAGCGGTGGAACTTGTAGTCGGTCTCGTTGCCGTCGGCCTTGCGTTCCAACTGCATGCCGCCCAGAGACACCTGGCCGCCGCGCAGAACACGTCAGCCGGCCCGGCACGCCGCGCCGCAATCACCCATAGCTACATATACATATATACATACACACACACACACACACACACACACACACACACACACACACACACACACACACACACACACACACACACACACACACACACACACACACACACACACACACACACACACACACACACACACACACACACACACACACACACACACACACACACACACACACACACACACACACACACACACACACACACACACACACACACACACACACACACACACACACACACACACACACACACACACACACACACACACACACACACACACACACACACACACACACACACACACACACACACACACACACACACACACACACACACACACACACACACACACACACACACACACACACACACACACACACACACACACACACACACACACACACACACACACACACACACACACACACACACACACACACACACACACACACACACACACACACACACACACACACACACACACACACACACACACACACACACACACACACACACACACACACACACACACACACACACACACACACACACACACACACACACACACACACACACACACACACACACACACACACACACACACACACACACACACACACACACACACACACACACACACACACACACACACACACACACACACACACACACACACACACACACACACACACACACACACACACACACACACACACACACACACACACACACACACACACACACACACACACACACACACACACACACACACACACACACACACACACACACACACACACACACACACACACACACACACACACACACACACACACACACACACACACACACACACACACACACACACACACACACACACACACACACACACACACACACACACACACACACACACACACACACACATATATATATATATATATATATATATATTCGCAAAAAAAAACGCCTGGTAAACACGCACAATGCCGAGCTGCTAATGATGATAATTGGGGTTTACGGGCACACCGGCACTACTTCGGTCATCGGCCAGCTGCCAGGTCCAGCTGAGCGGCCAGCCATCGGCCAGCTGAGCCCCTAAGCAATCGGGTAAAAACACATCCCAGTCACAGCAACAACAATTCACAACAAACACAAATATTTAACCATCAAACCTAAAAAAACACCCAGTGTCAAGAAGACTATCCGCAGCACATTCCATCCCCGCCGCGGCCCGCTCCGCTGTCTGCAACCCCCCCCCCCCCCCCCCCCCCCCCACCCCACAGCACATTCGCTGCCCCAGCCGCGGCCCGCTGCACCCTCAGCACGTACCTCCTTGTTAGACTTGTTGCGCAGCTTGACGAACTTGCCGTCGGCGCACTCGTCCACGATCTCGACGTCTCCGTGACAGGTGTTGGCCACGGCGAACCCGCTGGTGGACGCCTCCTCCGACTCGAGCACCATGCGTTTCCGCTTGCCGGCCCGTCCGGTGGAGGGCGTGGAGGGCGCGGCGCGGGAGCCGCGCGCCTCCGAGGAGCTGGCGCTCACCTGCACCACGTGCCGCCCGCCCGGCGACATGTTCAGCCTGGAGCGACCCGGCAGGGAGCAGCGGTCAGACAGACAGCGGCGGCGGCCAGCACGGCTGCTGATACACTCACAGCCAGCTGCTGCTGCTGATACACCCACAGCCAGCTGCTGCTGCTGCACGATACTTGCAGCATACTACTGACAATACAACATAGACACGCTGGGAATCGTCTAAATACACACACACATACACACGTTCACAAACAAACGCACGGCGTGCGACACATTACCGGCAGTCTGGACAGTCTGGACAGTCTGGACAGACTGGACAGACTGGACAGACTGGACAGACTGGACAGACTGGACAGACTGGACAGACTGGACAGACTGGACAGACTGGACAGACTGGAAAGACTGGACAGACTGGACAGACTGGACAGACTGGACAGACTGGACAAACTGGACAAACTGGACAAACTGGACAGACTGGACAGACCAGCAGGGCCAAACTTCAGCCCACAGTTACTGGCAGTCTGGACAGACTGGACAGACTGGACAGACTGGACAGACTGGACAGACTGGACAGACTGGACAAACTGGACAGACTGGACAGACCAGCAGGGCCAAACTTCAGCCCACAGTTACTGGCAGACTGGACAGACCAGCAGTCAAACTTCAGCCCACCGTTACCGGCAGACTGGACAGACTGGACAGACCAGCAGGGCCAAACTTCAGCCCAGTTACTGGCAGACTGGACCGACTGGACAGAATGGACCGACTGGACCGACTGGACCGACTGGACCGACTGGACCGACTGGACCGACTGGACCGACTGGACCGACTGGACCGACTGGACCGACTGGACCGACTGGACCGACTGGACCGACTCGACAGACTGGACAGACTGGACAGACCAGTAGGGCCAAACTTCAGCCCACCGTTACCGACACCTTCTGCCTCTGTACCCTCGGCCCGTCCCGCACCTGTCCTCCTCGGACTCCAGCAGTTTGCGGTAGGCTGCGATCTCGACGTCGAGCGCCACCTTGATGTCCATCAGGTCCTGGTACTCCTGCAGCTGCTGCTGCATCAGCACCTGCAGACGCTCGATCTCCTCGTTCTTGGCCACCAGCATCGAGGCGTTCGAGGTGCGCTCGTCGTCCAGCTATGACGTCATCAGGCCGTGTCAGAGGTCAGGTCAAGCCACGCGGGCGGCATCAGAGGTCAGCTCAGGGGGGCTCAGTGCAATTACACGTCCTGATGATGAAGATTGGGCTTTGGGGGCGCACAGACTACTTTTGGTCACTTGGCGGGCCCAAATAACACGTCCTGGCTACGGATTATCATAGTATATAAATCAGATACGCTTAACATATTAACAGATGAAGCGCTCCCGAGGATGAAGCGACTTGTTGCTGAATTAGAATCAACGATAACCTTGCCTTGCCATAGTTTACAAAAAGTTCACAAAAAGATCGCACCACAGCAGCGTAGCACGTGCTCACCTGACGCTCCAGGTCGCGGACGCGGGACAGCAGGGTGGTGTTGGTACCCTCCAGGTCGCTGATCTTGCCCATCAGGATGTCAATGCGCGACTTGGTCTCGCGCAGTTCGCGCAGCGTCGAGGCCGTGGAGGATTGGTTGCGGGACTGGGCGGCGCGTAGCTCCTCCAGCTGGGAGGGACAGACGAGAGGGCCGGTCAGCCACGCATCCAGCGAAGTGCGCAGCCTGCTCAGCACTCATGTGGAACATCATACACAGTACAGACTGACCACACGCCAACTATACATCAATACAGCAGTCAACACGCCATACAGTAAGTTCAGCAATACTAATCAGTTAATGGCCAGTCGGTGCAGCATTCCATGGCAATCACCCATAACAACATCGGAAGTATTGCGTCCGATGACGAACACCATGAACTCGGCTGACGAAACGCCCTAAAACCTCACCACACATTTCACCGCTGACTGACTACCTACTTCTTCGTGCCTAGACATTTCTAGCATTCATCGTGAATGTCGTCCCCTTGCGCGGCTCTGTCGGTACCCGGTGCCTCTCAACATCCCCCGGCGGCCGACCTCTCAACATCCCCCGGCGGCCGACCTCTCAACATCCCCCGGCGGCCGACCTCTCAACATCCCCCGGCGGCCGACCTCTCAACATCCCCGGCGGCCGACCTCTCAACATCCCCCGGCGGCCGACCTCTCAACATCCCCGGCGGCCGACCTCTCAACATCCCCCGGCGGCCGACCTCTCAACATCCCCCGGCGGCCGACCTCTCAACATCCCCCGGCGGCCGACCTCTCAACATCCCCCGGCGGCCGACCTCTCAACATCCCCCGGCGGCCGACCTCTCAACATCCCCCGGCGGCCGACCTCTCAACATCCCCCGGCGGCCGACCTCTCAACATCCCCCGGCGGCCGACCTCTCAACATCCCCCGGCGGCCGACCTCTCAACATCCCCCGGCGGCCGACCTCTCAACATCCCCCGGCGGCCGACCTCTCACCTTGGTCTCGTAGATGGTCTCGATCTCCTCCCTGTTGACGCGCATCTGCATCTCGTACTGTTCGCGCAGCTCATGCAGCGAGTCGCGCAGGCGCGCCTCGTACTCGGATTGCAGCTGGCCGTCCAGCTCGGTGATCTCCTCGGTCTTCTTACTACGCGTCTCCGTCAGCTGCTCCTCGTACACCCTGCAGCGCCGCCAGACGGCCGCGACACGTCAACACACACACACACACACACACACAGACCGACACAGAAATGCACAGCTCGTGAAAGCTATGCTGGTCGAGAGGCGACATAAAATAAGTCTGCATCGGGTTCATGAGGCCAGCAGACCGAGCCGGAGATGTGTTTGGCGGAGATTGATCCAACCGGCTGGTACACAGGAGCAGTCAGTGTGACGGGACGGGGTCAGCGTGGCCGCTCCATGGCGGGGTGCCGGCTGGCGGCGGCCGCTGCGGGACGACACATACGCCAGCAGCCACTCCATACAGCACCTGTCCCGTGACATGTGTGTCAAAAATCACCACACCACCGCCGGCGCCGCTAAAACACGGGCAATGCGTAACGTCAGTAAAGCATACAGGCGAACAGTTGAGTCGGCTTTTGACCGGTGCCAGCCAGTTGCGGATAGCCCCGGCAGGCCTGCGTGCCGCCCCGCCCACTCACGTTAGAACAGTTGAGTCGGCTTTTGACCAGTGCCAGCCAGTTGCGGCTAGCCCCGGCAGGCCTGCGTGCCGCCCCGCCCACTCACGTTAGAACAGTTGAGTCGGCTTTTGACCAGTGCCAGCCAGTTGCGGCTAGCCCCGGCAGGCCTGCGTGCCGCCCCGCCCACTCACGTTAGAACAGTTGAGTCGGCTTTTGACCAGTGCCAGCCAGTTGCGGCTAGCCCCGGCAGGCCTGCGTGCCGCCCCGCCCACTCACGTTAGTCTTGAACTCGAGCTCCTCCTTGAGACTCTGGCAGCGGTTCTCCATGTCGACCCGGGCCAGCGCCTCAGACTCGAGCTGCTTCCGCACCTCATCCAGCTGCTTCTTCAGCTTCATGTTCTCCAGTTGCGCCTCCTGCGCGGACAGAGGACACGGCTCAGAACAGCACAGCAGTCAGCGCCGCAGTCAGCACAGCACAGCACCGCAGTCAGCCCCCGCACAGAACAGCACCGCAGTCAGCCCCCGCACAGAACAGCACAGCACCGCAGTCAGCGCCCCGCACAGAACAGCACAGTACCGCAGTCAGCGCCCGCACAGAACAGCACCGGTCAGCGCCCCGCAACGAACGCAGCGATCAGTGACACATACACTGACACGCCAACATGTTTTGGGCTGAACTAACTGCCAACGTTGTATGACACCCATTACACTAACGTGTGTTCCCGTCCCAGCCTCTCCGGAGACTAACCCTCACTCTGAGCAATCTCAGCTCAGCAGCCACCGGCGGGGGGGGGGAGGAGACGCACCTTCAGGTCGTCCTGGGCCTTCTTCCTGTCTGTGAGTGCCTGGTTGAGCCGGCCCTGCAGGTCGCGAACGTGGGCATCCTGTAGCGCCACCTGTTTTTCAGCGTTCTCCAGCTCACGTTCGCGGCGCACCAGCCTGTCAGGGACGGCAGAACACAATGAGTACTGTTGACGGTACATGACCACGGCCGCTGGGTCATCTGCCTCACGTTCGCGGCGCACCAGCCTGTCAGGGACGGCAGAACACAATGAGTACTGTTGACGGTACATGACCACGGCCGCTGGGTCATCCGCCTCACGTTCGCGGCGCACCAGCCTGTCAGGGACGGCAGAACACAATGAGTACTGTTGACGGTACATGACCACGGCCGCTGGGTCATCTGCCTCACGTTCGCGGCGCACCAGCCTGTCAGGGACGGCAGAACACAATGAGTACTGTTGACGGTACATGACCACGGCCGCTGGGTCATCCGCCTCACGTTCGCGGCGCACCAGCCTGTCAGGGACGGCAGAACACAATGAGTACTGTTGACGGTACATGACCACGGCCGCTGGGTCATCTGCCTCACGTTCGCGGCGCACCAGCCTGTCAGGGACGGCAGAACACAATGAGTACTGTTGACGGTACATGACCACGGCCGCTGGGTCATCTGCCTCACGTTCGCGGCGCACCAGCCTGTCAGGGACGGCAGAACACAATGAGTACTGTTGACGGTACATGACCACGGCCGCTGGGTCATCCGCCTCACGTTCGCGGCGCACCAGCCTGTCAGGGACGGCAGAACACAATGAGTACTGTTGACGGTACATGACCACGGCCGCTGGGTCATCTGCCTCACGTTCGCGGCGCACCAGCCTGTCAGGGACGGCAGAACACAATGAGTACTGTTGACGGTACATGACCACGGCCGCTGGGTCATCTGCCTCACGTTCGCGGCGCACCAGCCTGTCAGGGACGGCAGAACACAATGAGTACTGTTGACGGTACATGACCACGGCCGCTGGGTCATCTGCCTCACGTTCGCGGCGCACCAGCCTGTCAGGGACGGCAGAACACAATGAGTACTGTTGACGGTACATGACCACGGCCGCTGGGTCATCTGCCACAAGCTGCATAGCCGCACATACATGGCCCTTGCTGAATCAAACGGCTTCCATGATGATTGGGGTTTAACCCTCGCCCGGGTGGGGGGGGGGGGGGTGGATGCCACCCCACCTCGTTTTTTTTCTTCTGGAATAACTCTTAGTTTCCAACCGATTTCGATGCAACTTTCAGTACCCTACTTTTGACAAATTTCCCAAATACTCTGAAAATTTTGCACTTCTAACCCACATGACCCATGACCTATGACCTGTTTCTCAAGGTCATGCCAGGCGCAACTGGCGTCCCGCAGAATCGATGCTTGTAACTTGTGCAGTTTTAGTGTTTGTTGTTCAGGAGCATATGCACAGGTGTTTCCAGGTGACAGTTGTGGTTTCCACTGAGATTGTGACCTCGATTGACCTTTTCAGAGGTCATTAACCTCCGATGACCTCAGATGACTTTTGTTGGGCTTATGGCGGTTTCTAGGACATTTTGTGACGCTGATTTCAAATTTCAGATCCATTTTACATAATTATATGTTCCACTGGAGTCATGCGCTTCCACAGGTCAACCGAGGTTACTGACCTCAGATGACCTGACATGACCTTTTTGGAATTTGGCAGTTTTTAGGACATTTTGTGACGCTGATTACGAATTTGGCACCCATTAAGCATTATGATATGCTAATTCACGATTCTAGCTCGATAAAATTAAATGTATACGCATTTACAATTGTTATGACTGTTGGGTCATTGACATGACCTCAGAGGTTACCTAATGACCAAATACCTTAAAATCGGGTATCATCGGCTTCCTCTCGTCACAAGCAACACGCTCGTCGTTGATTCGAAGCTCTAGCTCAATTAGGGGCGAAACGCTAGGGGGGTCGTACCCCCCCCCCCCCCTTACCCGAACACGTAGTGATTTTGCCTCCCGGGCGAGGGTTAACCCGACATTCGACTGGGGTCTCAGCTGAACACCATTGGGGGTTGGGGGTTGGGGGTTGGGGGTTGGGGGGGGGGGGGTTAACGCCCTCTGGTTAACTTCCGAACCAATGATCGCAGCGAGACGCGCCAGGCGGCATTCCAAAGCGCTGAATGAGACGAATCTAAATCACACTTCAAACACTTCAAATTGAGGTCACATGTCAGGTCACGGTCAGGTCAAAGGTCCAAAATCGAGGTATGAGTTTATGGGCCATACTTTCCATACAAAGCCTTCGATTGCGACCATGATCACCCAAAGTGCTCTCAAAGGCATGATACACATCCCGCATGAGCTAAAGTGAGATTGTTGGTCAAGGTCAAGGTCGGGTCACAAAAGGTCACTATGCGAAAATGTCTACGAAAGTCATGCAACACATGTTTTATGGATTATTTTACGCGTACAATTCGATAGTGAGTCATTTTACTATCTGACTTCATGTACGTGAAGTTAGTGTCATGCCAAGGTCAAGCACATATGGTCAAAATTTGAAATGGATTTTTTTTTTAAAACATGTTTCTGGACCAGTTTTGTCATGTGTTGGCCAGGCCGATTTTGACGCGGGTGACACCGTTCGATGCGGCAAAACGGCGAACAGATGCTGGTACCGGTCGCTAGTTGATTGGTGCCACGTGACACGTGCTACGTGCCGCCACGCCGCCACTCCGCAAAAACAAACTTTAGCCACCTCTTAAGGTCAGACTTGATACTCGCAGGTCATGTGCGCGGTACAGCGGAGGCAATTCCAGTGGGATCGACGACCCCAAGGGGGGAAATAAACCTCCCAGGGGATAAAACCAAATTACGATTTTGACCCCAAGGCAATGCCACGATCGCATTGCCGGCCACTAGTTAAACCATTTTGATCAGCGTCTATAACCACTCAGCTAGCGTTGCGACCAGACTGATTACTGATTCAACTTTTTTTTGGAACGATTCAATCATGATCCATTTTGGATTCTGAATGATTCAATCACGGTTCGATCCACAGATATAATTTTGAGAATTGATTCTTTCCAATTCAAAGAATCAAAACAAATAATTGAATCGATTCGCGTTTGATTCAACATTTAAATATATGTGATGAATTTATGTCAAATCAATAAAAATGAAAACATACATATATATGATCATTAAAACATTGTTAGAGCAATACTATTTCAGTATAAATTAATGTAGCCACTGGGTATTTGCACAATTTGCCCGTGTACTTGAATCGTTAAAGGGAAATAATGACCTTTTGGTTTTATCAACAATTTATTTGGCTACCGTTATGGTTTTAAAATGATGTGATCTAAATTTAAGAATAAAATAAAATTATACCCTAATTCAAAGTTGGAAGTTTGGACAAATTAAAAGCAAGTACATATACTTCTTTCGGAGTTCGTGATCGGTGTTTTCCTTCCACTAACGAAACGCTTTTGTATCAATCTGTTCAACGTTGAAAATGAATTACCTCTCAACAAATCGCCGACATTAAATAGGTCGCCGTCGATGTACATCGATGAGCTTCCGATATAATTGCGCTTTTTTCCAATGCTTGTGGATTGTTCATAAAAGTTTGGCACATATTCGCAAAAGATATATATATAGAGTGCAGAAAACGTACATAACTTCATGATAAATAACAATACGTAGGGAGGCTAATTTACTGAATTAGTTACCGAGTACTTGCTGAGTACCGACCGTTATAAGTGTGGAACGCTTATCAAGATTAACTTGAAATATCTTTCGGTAGGAAAGCTTTTATGCAAAATGTGATGAATTTACAATGTATTTTGGTCTCGTCTGAATAGCTTCATATGAAGTATATGAAGCTTAGATTGCATTTGCAACGGAAAGTGAACGGTAGAACGTGGTTGTTACACCCCAAATAAGGCCATGATAACCGATCATTTCAGCTGCTCTTCAAAAATTCCATGACCAGGTGGAACCTTATAATTAGTTTGGGCTCAATCTAGAATCTCCAGCGAATAATATGATGCTACTTTGCATCACTTTTTCCAATCGTAGCGTCATCTCAGGACTCCGGTCAAGTCAGGGCGCCGTTCAAATTTGCCATTTATACATTTAATAATGTGGGATAGCGCTTTTTTGAGGCTCATAATGTATAATAGTTAATAAAAACCACAGCCTCATACTATGTAATATATTAATACAAAAATGAGACAAAAGAGACGACAGTTTCAGGCATGGCCCATCTTCAGGTCTCAAGATTGAGGCCTGAAGATGGGCCATGCCTGAAACTGTCGTCTCTTTTGTCTCATTTTTGTATTAATATATCGGACCCCCGATCGGACTAAATCGCTACGAGCGAATCTTAGGCCGCCCCGATCGGACTTAATGATGGGGTTTGGTTAGGTTAGGTTAGGTAATGTAAGGTTAGGTTTTGTTTGGTTAGGTTAGTTTAGGTTGGTTTAGGGTAAGGAGGAGGTTAGGCTGTGGTTTTTATTAACTCTATTATGTATACATTGGTCCATATGGCGCGCCGCGATGTTTTTTCCCCAGGACAGCTGACGCCACCAGTGTGGGAACGGGCCGTCCGGCGTGAGTTGGCTGTCCAGGTATTATATAGATGTCAGTGGACGTCACCTACACTTTAGATGTCATAAGTTAGTCAAAAAT
Source organism: Chirona hameri (assembly GCA_036785665.1). NCBI lineage: Eukaryota > Metazoa > Arthropoda > Thecostraca > Balanomorpha > Balanidae > Chirona > Chirona hameri. The sequence continues at coordinate 45,063 of JAXIVJ010003223.1, read as the reverse complement.
GGTGATATTATTTTGAAATTTGGTATGGTAGTTTCCCATATGTGGTTCTCTGACATATATTCCGGTTTTTAATATCTTCGAAGATTTTTTTTTTGTAGGCATTTTAAAAAAAAATATTGCCAAAAAACAAAATTTTCAAAAATCCGAGATAGCCATTTTGTATGTAGTGTTGTAGCCCTCGCCATTTGCTATCTTTTGACGTTTTTGGATTGCATTTTGCTGAAATATGGCATTTGTACGGCTGTTAAATTTTAGCCGATTTTTGTGTAAAACTCGTGACGTCGCTAAATTCGATATAACTCATTTTTGACGAAATTGCTTTATTTTTGCACAGAAGACGTAAAACCGATGTAGAAGAAGGTACCCAAAGTTTCACGTTGATAGCGCTTGTTAGCGAGAAAACGCGCCTTTTCCGCCCCGCCGCTGTATGCTCTCCCTGTCGCCGTTTATGGCACCACGTATGCGATACTTCCGACTCTCACGCTCACGTGTCCGCTGTCCCGGTTCCCGCGACTACGTGCGATGTCGCGCTCGAGGGCCAGGACGGCGCCGTGGCGCGCGGGCTGCCGACCACCAGACTCCGCCGATTACGCGGCTGACGCAGCCGCCGACGTACCCGGAGTGTGCAACGAGACGCCAACGCCGCCACTCAACGTTTACGCGACTGACGCAGTCGCCGACGTACCCGGAGTGTGCGGCCACCCGTTCGACGCCGCCACTCAACGTTTTCTACTGTCATCTTTCTCATCTTTATCGCAATAGAATCATCTACTCTTCAACAAGTCTTTCAACTCTATCGCCGCCGATAGTCTCCCGGAATTCTACGAACAATTCTCACGAACAGCGCGATTGGTTTTTACGAAAGTTCATCAGGGGGAGGGGGCGTTTAACACCCCCGTCAATGGCGGGTTAACCCCTAACCCCTGTATTTTATTTAGCATACGAAGACAGTAAAGTCATACTTGAGTTGTGGTGGGGGAAGGGGGAGGCAACTCGAACACAGGACCTTTTAGTCAACATGCAAACACCACATAATGCTGTATACAAGAGAGTTAGCTCAAGTCTGCGGGACATGATCAATTGGATGACCAACTACGATGAATATTCAGTTTATATACATATTAAACAAACTTCTCATACTTGACCTGACTCAAACTCAGGAATGAATGTCAGTCACTCGTCTCACGTTAGACCCAGAAGTGAGTTATTCGTAAAAAAAAACTTCCATCATAAAACTCTAATTGCATAAATTGAAGCACAAAACACATAACCGGTATCCGAATTCATCATAATTTGATTGGCATGAACATTCATACAAATATATTTGTCAGCATTGGCTGCACAAGCAAAAGTTTCGTGAGTTTTCTTTTTCACGTTTTTTTTCGATTTTTTTTTCTTCAAAAGTTTGTTTTATAGTTTTGATGGAAAAACTGTATTTTCGATCCTAATTGTGAAGGATTATCAACTTTTTACCACATGGTGATAGTTCGACTCATTTAACAAATGAACTACATTCCATTTTTTTAAAAAAATGTGTGCACCTCGTGTCTCACTTCACCCCATTTTACGGTAATATCGGACAGCAGGTAATATCTGACACCTCGTTTTCTTAACCCGCGCCGTGCCGGGGGTAGACACCCCCCCCCCCCCCCCCCCCAGGTTTTTTCGCGGATAGCGAAAAAACGGAGTGTAGTAGTACCACAGCCACAGTTTTACGCCGATCAGTTTCAATCTTGCAGGACTTCATAAGGTCATAGATACCAACAATTTGTTTAACTCGGATTTCTAATATCTGTGACCTAAGGTCAGGTCAATTTCGTGACCGCCAACACTGTTTTGTCAATAACTATCGACATAATAAAGCTAGAAGAGAAAATGGCACCAATGTGTTTGTCTCGTTGAGACACGTCTCCCAATATGCAACATGACCAACTTGGGTCACCACTTGACCTTGACCTGAAGTCAAATTTCTCAGTTGACCTAACACGGTCACCATGCATATTATTCGAAGCGCGCCTTCATAAGACAAGCGCAATGGCGTTAACACTATTGCTTTATCTTCATTAGATAAAAAGTTATTTGCGAAAAACAGTTTGGAAAAAAATCACCTTTTTGACATTTGATGACCTCTGGAGCCTAAACTATTGACCTGAGCTCAAATCTCAGGACACCTATCGATTGCTTTTTTCTGTTCGCTGCTAACTATCATAGTTTGAGATATTTGGGGGTATCGAAGCGAAGTCTTGGAAAACTTGAAAATCTGACCCTTGATCTCTGGTGACTTCAATATTGACCTGATAAAAAAAAATGAACGAAATACTTTCGAAGGAGCTTGTCTCGAGCTAGCTAACGTCGTGTTCCGCTTGTCGCTACGTTGCGTTGTTTTCGAGAGCATAGGGGGGGGCGAAATCACCCCCCCCCCCCCCCTCCAGGGCGGGTAATTATCAGAGGCCCTCCTGGGCGCGTATTAAAGTATATTAACAATCCTCAACTTGCAATGTATGAAGCAAATATTACAATTCACGTACGTATGCTTTTCCTCACGATGTTAGTATATCTCTTGGGGGGGGGGGGGGGGGGTCCACTGTTCTCTACAGGGCATTTTTAGTATAAACTGGGCCAAAACTGTACCAAATCGCCATAACTGAAGCCGTCGTACATTTAGAAGTCGATTACGATACAAACTGTACAGCGGTCAACATAAAAACAGGTAACCATATATACCTGTCAAAATGAGCATGACAATATCAGACAATCGTGTGGTAAAACTGGACACCCGTCCAGAATTTACTGGTGATCACCGATAATACCAAGTAAAGTTTGTTCTTTAAACACTCACTGCGTCTAGTTGCAACATCGGAACTTATCAAAAGCAAAGGATGGTTTATCATTTAAAACGATAACATTTCAGATCCATTCACTGAACTTACAGTTATAACGGTTTAAAGTTACCCGTATGATAATATACTTAAATGGACGAACGCCTGAAACGAGCGCTTCGACGAGCCGAAGGAGAGTTCAATAAGAAATATTTCAGGCGCGAGTCCATCAAATATTTTGTCATGCAACTGTTCGCCCGATCCAATAATCCAATAATTCATGACAAATATGGTATGATCCAATAGCAAAAGAGTTATTGGATCCTGTTAGTCCATTATCACTTCCGGTGTTTTATTCCCATTGGCTACAGCATTACGATCCATACACACATGCATTTATTGGTAAAATCTGTGTAACACGCGCTGAATACGAAACGGTCTCTGAGTTGCATGATAATACCCGAAATTCACCTAATTTATACAACCAAGTTAACCATATTCCCTGCGGGGGGGCAGATTCTGCTCCCCCTCCCCTCCCCTCCCCTCCCCTCCCCTCCCCTCCCCTCCCCTCCCCTCCCCCCCGGTGGTTTTTCACTAGCCGCTTATAAACCGTTAGGCCTAGCATCTTGGAACTTTGTGACTTTTCCTAACTTTGAATGGCGCGTGTTGTCAAAATTTTGAAAAAATCGGGCCAGCAGAGGCGGTGTCAGGCTCCTTTTTTGGGGGGAGGATGTTACGAATGCGGTTGTGCGGCGCATACTTTCTTCGTAGTTTGCGGTGCAATAAATGGGTCAGAAACATTTTCAATGCAATATGCATCATTCATACTGGGATTATACATGTTTGTTGACAGAGGCGCACTCAGGTACAAAAAATGGGAGGCGATACCATACCTCATATTAGGTCAAACTTAAAATTAGTAAGATGATTAAAAGCGTTACTCGCATGGTGCCCCCCCCCCCGTTGTTTTCCTGGATCCGCCTATGTGCAATATATGAAATTTAACAAATTACAGCAAGTAATGCCCACATGTGGCGTTCATGTCGTCCCAAACAATCACGAACAGCACAAATTTGTTATCAGAAAATGCCCCCCATTTTACATCCTCTGAATACGCCTATGATTTTTTTTTTAATTTATATTTTGGTATATTAACCCGCGCACTGCAGGGGGGTTGATTTCCGCCCCCCCCCCCCCCTCAGGTTTTTCAAAGATAGCGAAAAAACGGCGGCGCGCAGCGCCGCCGGGTTTTGATACACCTGTTAGGACATCAATTGCGCACACTTTGAGACAAAAATATGATCGGGTCATGTGAGGTCAGGTCACCAGACCAGGTCAAGTGACCCCACCACCAAAAATGTTTGCAGTTGTGCCAAAGCCAGAGTTTTTCACCGATCAGGTTGAAACTTACAGGATGTCATGAGGGCATCAGTACTTACAATTCGTTCAACTCGGAATTTTGATATCGGTGGCCTAAGGTCAGGTCAATTTCGTAACCTCCCCATAAGTCAATGGGGAAATATACAAATGCTTCCTATTTCAAGGATATGCATGGTACTAGTCCAATTACTTCTGGATCATGTTATTATAGGATATTCTTGATGATCCAAGTGTAAGTTTTGTTCAGTGACCCCTATTGGGTCATTTGAGGTCATGCGAGGTCACCATCACTTTTTTGTCAATAACTCTCGACATAATGAAGATAGAGAAGTAAAACAGACATCAATGTGTTTGTCTCGTCGAGACACGTCTTCCCATATGCACCATGCCCTACTTGGGTCACCATTTGACCTTGACCTTAGGTCAAATTGTCAAGTTGACTTAACAAGGTCACCATATATATCATTCAAAGCGCCTTGACAAGATAAACACAATGGCGTAAACAGTTTTTCGTTATCGTTATTAAGTAAAAGGTTAAGAGCAAAAAACTATTTAGCAAAAAACGGATTTTTCCTTTTTGACCTCTGGAGCCTCAAATATTGACCTGAGATCAAATCTGAGGGCATCTTAGCGATTACAAATTTTACTGGCTGGCGTTTGCTTTTTTCCGTTTGTTTCTAACTATCATCGTTTCTGAGATATATGGGAATTTCTGGAGCGATGTCCTAAAACAGAAAAAAAAAACTGGAAAATGTGACCTTTGATGACCTCTGGTGACCTCAATTTTGACCTGACTTAAAAACCACTGAAATACTTTCGATAGAACATGTATGAAGCTATCAAATGCCTTTTTCCGCTTCTCGCTACGTTGCGTAGTTTTCGAGATTTCAGGGGGGGGCGGAAATCAACCCCCCCCCCTGCAGTTCGTGTTCGGCGCAAAGCCCCTGCAGTGCGCGGGTTAAAGACCAGATTTGAAGCTCAAAAACGTTTGGGGCATGCAAATCGGTTAAACCACATGGCCGCAATGACCTTTCGAAAACACCAAAAATTTGCGTTTGTTTGCCCCTTGGCCCCCATTAAAAAAAAATCGGGCCTCTAACAGAAAATCTTGTCATGACGAATCGAATGGCCTCTAAATTTCGGGCCTCTAAAAGAAAATCTTGCCATTGCGAATCGAATGGCGTCTTCCCCATCGAAATCGATCGAGCGGTTCTCGAGATCTCTGGGGGGGGGGGGGGCAGAATCTGCCCCCTGCAAGTTAACGTAATTTTGGCCGCTCGCAGGTAATAGGGTTAAACCGGTAAAACGCTTGCATTTGGTAAGGAACCGAGCGGGCGATCTGTAAGTGCTTTTTGTCAATGTGAAAAAGAACACTATATAACTTTATGGACCTAAGAAGGCTCCGCCTTGGTCAAGATCCGGGAGCAGCGACATCGGATATCTCCCCTATCATCGGTGTTGGGTCAATATTTGTCCGGCCAAGGCCTCAGCTCGATAGGAGGCAGGACGTGACCTCTGGGCTCTGCACCGGAGAACGCTCAGACATCACGCTGTTGACTCCAGCGTCCCAACTTCCTCCCAGAGCTAACGCAAATCCCACATTATCCCAAACTCTACACTCCCCACTTAATTGTCATTCATGCGCACAACGATCCTGCTTTGAGCGATGCCCTTCGCAGGGGCGGATCCAGGCAAACATTTCGGGGGGGGCACATCAGACGTGAAGAGGCCCTCGAGCTGAAAAGGGCCCCCAACGTTTTTGCAGGTTTGAAAGGGCCTCCAGTCGCTCTGAGAGAGTATTTTCAGGTATGAGAAAGCCCTTAACAAGCCTAAGAGGGCCTCGTCAGGCCTGAAAGAGTTCCATACCAGTCTGAGAAGGCCCTTAATAGGCCTGAGAGGGCCTGATATTTCTGCGTGTATTTAAGCCTTTGCAGCATTTGTAATGTGGATTTTCATGTTACAGTAGGTACTTGTTATTTAGCGCCGCCAAGCGGCGATTTTTTACGGGTTTCCCTGATAAAACCCAGAAATATAGGCGATGGGCCTTATAGATCATAAGAAGCTAAAAATGTTATTCATTCAATTCAGCGTTACGACGAACCGAAGACGATGACGATGGCTTCGTTATGATGATGGCCACCGATGTGATGCAGCGAAGCGGCGTGAAAATGTGAATTTTAGGTCGTGGAAAACGAAATTTTAATATTGGAACCAGACCAGTGGAGACCAGTGGAGCCACGCCTCAGGTAACCCCTTTTCCTGGTTGCACATCTCGGTATGATGAAAAATATTGAAATGAAGGTAGTTTCTCATATACATTAACTAGCCTCGGATAGTAAGTCACGATGACAGGTGGCAGTCAGCGCTCAATAGCACACATGATAATCATAACTATGCATATGTACCGAACTGTAACAAACAACTGGTAACAGTGCAAATGGTTTGAAAGCAGCAAGAGGCAGAACGACTTTTCCGCGCATAAATGGTCCCTGTGGATCTGGAAGAGCTTGAGGGTGGATGGCTTTGGGAGCTGGTCCTGGCCTGGTCCCCAGTATTAGCTCTTCAGTGTCCAGCAAGTTGGGCATCGCTCCAGCTTCCGCGGGTGCCGATGTCCGCGTCATTGCGTCCGCGTCGCCTTTTTCGGAACTCGGCAGACTAGCTAAGCATGCACTGGCGGATCCAGCCGTAGTTTTTTTTTGGGGGTGGGGGGTGGGGGCAAATCGGTGGGAGGCACTGGCAGATCCAGCCTCTCTCCGTGGGGGGGGGGGGGGGCTTTTTGTGGCAAAAAGGTACCTCCATTTTTCTCCCTCCGCATATTTGGGCCGTTCACCTTATTTTGGTATTCAAGCCTAAGAAATTCACCTTTCAAACTCACAACAAATTATTTTGTGGATTTTTTTCCCCGAAAAAAAAACCATTTTTCCCCCATTTCTTGGTTACAAAACTCACAATTTCGGATATCCGAGATAGCCATGTTGAAGAGAATGTCATTTCCTTTCTTTTGACGTTTTTTTATTTGCAATTTGCTTCAAAACTCTACGCTTTGTCCAACATTTATAGTTTTTCCACCAAAAATGGCATGGCATGACGTTATTAAAACGTCATTATCTCCCAAAATGCTACATCAATGTAATTGAAAGTTGGTGAGAATACTTCGACTTGATGCAGGATAAGGTACTGAAAGTTTCACGTTGATACCTATCACAGTTTCTAGGTTATTGAGAAAATCCGGGAGGGGGCAGATACTTCTGATAAGGTTTGAGCTAGAAGTACCTATCTCAACCTAGGTGCCTACCTACCTATAGTTTGTTTTATTTTGATTACACAATTGCCATTAGGACCTTCGTGAGAATCACACGTGAATTTTGTACACACCGCTGTCACGCGTCCCGAAAAGTTATTTTCACAAAAGGAATGCGTCATTTTTGACAAACATTTGCGCCGAAATAGAGTGTAGATTGGATTCCAAATTGATACCATATGCAGTGTGCTTCCTATATGTAAAAAAAAACGTTTGTTCGAGCTTCAATTCCGGCTAGCAGCTTGCTGGCCGCTATTTTCTCGTCCAGTTGAGCTTTTTAAGCACTGATTTGATGGTAAGTGTAGGCGTGCCCAAGGGGTGGGGCCCACGGGGCAATTGCCCCCCCCCCCCCCCTGAAGGTCCGTACGTGCCCTCTTGGCCGTATGTGCCCCTTTGGAAATAGGTCCCGAAGGTCCCTATTTCCAAAGATGCTTCAAAGATTAATGATTTTTTAAGGGGAAAATGTTGAAATTATGCCCCTCTAAAAATATAGTGGGCCAAATCCGGTGATTTGTTTTGGTTGGGTTACCTTATGCTCCCCTGATAAAAATTACTCACTCCTGGGGTGAATCCTGGGTACACTACTGGTAAGAGCCGTATTTCCCAAACAAAAATCCAGTTTTCACTGTGTATAGTTGGATTTTGACTGGTGCGAAGTCAATTTTTACGAACAATTGTCAACGTGTTTTTTTTTGTTAGGGGGGAAGACATGTTGCCCCCCCCCCCCCTTCCAGGTTTTTTTGGGGGCCATGGCCTGGTTGCCCCCCCCCCCTGGATCCGCCAGTGTAAACATGTATCCCGCTTGAAAGTTAATATTTTATGAAGCGAGTGGGACCTGGGGGCTGGGGCCAGCAATTACCACCAAGGAGAGCCTCTGCCAGACATTTAATACAATGAATTTTCGCATTTTCCAAATTTGAATAAGCAATTGCGAAACTTGTGTTATGCCGCGAAGCGGCGCGAAATTTTTCAGTTTTAAACTGAGGATAGCTGGATTTTGACTGTTGCAAAGGCAAGTTTTACGATAAATTGTTAACTTTCCTCGAAAAAGTGTGTGAAGGCGGGGGTAGACCCCCGCCTTCTGAGAGTGGGAGTCCGGACCCCCTCCCCCGTCGGCGACGCTCCTGGCCCTATGCCAGTCTTGTAGGGCCCTTGCAAGACTTGAGAGCGACATATGCTGGTCTGGAGGATCATCGGTAGGTCTGAAAGGGCCCTCGGTCGTTCAGAAAGGGTCCTGTGCCGGTGCGAGAGCGCCCTAAGGTCGGTAAAAAGGTACCTCAGTCTCTTTGAGAGTACTATCGGTGGGCCTGAGAGGGCCCTTTCTAAGTCTGAGAGGGTCATTGCCAGACTTGGATGGCCATCCGTCCGTTTGAGAGGGCCATTGTCAGGCCTGAGAGGGCTCCGACCAGGCCTCTGGCTCAGGCGGGCCCAAATGGCTCGCCTGGTGTCCGGTATATGGCCCTCTGTCGCCTAGTAAGGGCCCTCTCAGACTGGCTTAGGGCCATCTGAGGCCTGGCAAGAGTCCTCTCAAACAGACACAGGCCCATTTCAAGCCCGACAAGGGCCATCTTTGACTAATGTAGGAACCAGTCAGGACTGGGACTGGTCCTCTCAAACCAACGTATGGTCCCTCTAAGGCTTTGTCAGGCCATCTTAAGCGGGCCGAGAACCCTCTCAGGTCCGGATAAGACCCTCGGAAACCACCCCAGGGCCCTCTCAGAACTAGCAAAGGCCCTCTCCGACAGGCGTAGGGTTTTATCAGACCCAGCGAGGGCATATTGAGACCTGACAAGGACACTCTCAGGCCGACGTAGGGCCCAGGCACGTATCCAGTATTTCGCCCAGGGGTGGGGGCGCCTCGAATGGGTCCCCTTCCCGAGCGTTGAAAGGGCCCAATTCCCGATCATTGCAAGGGCCTAGCAGACCCTCTGACCTCCACATGGGCCCTTTGAAATTCCCAGGGGCCCTCTGGTCTGTCCAGGAGCCCTCAAGCCCTCCAGCCTTCTAAGGGGCCCTTCCGACCTGGCAAGGGACTGCGCCGGCTGCTTTGTCGCCCTGCCGACATGCTAAGGGGCCCTCCGACTTGGCCTTGGGCCCCTCCGTGCTGGCTAGGGGCACATTCGGCATGTTCAGGGGCCCTTTCCGTCTGGTCAAAGGCCCTCTGACCTGCACAGGGACCCTTTCAACTTCTCAGGGGCTCTCTGGGTCTGTCCAGGGGCACTCCAGCCTGCTCAGGGACCATTTCGACCTGGTAAGGAATTGCGCTGGCTGCTTTGTCGCCCTGCCGACATGCTCAGGGGCCCCTCCGACCTGCTCAGGGGCCCCCGACCTGCCCAGGGGCCCCTCTGTGCTGGCTAGGGGCCATTCGGCATGTTCAGGGCTCTTCTGACTCGCCCAGGGGCCCTTTTGGTCTTGTCAGGGGCCCTCTGACCTGTACAGGGGCCCTTTGAACGTGTATGGGTCCGAAAGACCAGAGGGCCCCCTGTTGGCCCTTAAGGGCCTCTGAAGTGCTCTAAACTCTCTAAATACCACTTTGCGTGGTTTCCAGACTCTTAGAGAGCCCATGATAACGCGCTTCGCGCGGTCTCGTCGGCCCTTTTCGGCGCGCTGCGCGCGCCGAAAAGGGCCCTCCTCAGATGTTTCGGGGGGGGGGGGGCACGTGCCCCCTGTGCCCCCCCCCCCCTGGATCCGCCCCTGGCTCTTCGTGTCCAGGGTAATAGAACAACAGGTAGAAAAGTAAGGAATGTAACGCCCAAATGAATTAGACAAGATATAATTTGTATCGTAAATGTTTTGTCCATTATAAATTAAAGGTATTGTTTGCTATCAATAACTTGTATTTCCATAGATTATATCTGTATTTATTCAATTAAACGCCAGCAAATATACGAAGTAGTCAGAGTAGTGTATTTGCAGTACATGTAGTAGCATTTGGAAACGGTCATATTAAATTATACTAAGAAGTAGTAGTCGAAGTAATGTATATTTCAGTACTGTAGTAGCTTTTGGAAGCGGTCAGCGGTCGTTCTGACATATTTTAGCCCCAAACCCATTTATCCCCTTTACGCCCGGAATATCTAAAAATGATAAATAGAAACGTTGTAGCCAAGGCTTGTAGCTATCTGTTCCAGAAGTCGGATTTAAAATATGTACCATAGGTTACGAGCCAGCCTCGTCTGAAAATCATCGATTTAACATGGGAACCCTACGGTGTAGTAGGTTTTTAACGCCCAAACGCCCGAGTGCTGCCAACTGTTACTGGTGGGGGCTGTTCGCGCTAGCTGTTCCAGAGATTCGCCGCGCAAACTTGGCTGAATACCGCCCCGCCGGCTCCGGTACTGCCGTCTGGCGGAGGCCGGCTGAAACTAAGCACGCCGGCCGGCAGCTCGCACGCGGGCGGGGCGGGAGGCGGGATCCGCCCGACGCGCGAGCGAGCGTGGAGCGGTCATAGGGCCTTGCGTGGAGCGATCCCGATTGCCGGGGGCAGGGCGGGAATGTGTTTGGAAGTTACCTTGGGTCTTTCTCGGTCCGCGGTTCCGAGCCCCGTGTGAGGACCAGAAGAGTGACGGCGGGCTGGCCAACCCGAGCCGCTCACCACGGTACGCAGGAATCGAGATATATATATATTATACGGCCCTGGGATATACGGGGGCAGAACCACGCACCGTCCCACCTCATAGTATGCCGGCACAATGCACAGTGGGGAAATTTCCGATTTAGCCCGCAATGAAGTCCGGGGGCATGTTTTTGGAATCTCAATTTTTTTCAAACCGATACCAATTGGAAATTGTCTGTATTTTTCGAAAATCACCATGTTTTATCGATTTGAAAGCCTTAGGACACTGAAACTTGCGGTCAAAGTGGCGTCTTCCGCACAGAGCCAGTGAGCTGGCAGAATGTGCGAGTTATAAAACATTACAAATACGGGACAATCGGAACCCGTCAGCTGAAATAAGTTGTATAACACCGAGCAGACTTCATTGAATCTATTTCAGGGCTTCCCGGACTTCCCGGATTACTTAGGTCAGGTTTTGTCGACTTCTTATATCACACATAAATGTCGTTTTTTTCATTTTGAAGTAAAAAATCAACAATGAAGATAACGCTAGGGAGAGATGAAACCTATACAGCCGAAAACAGCACCTCGAGTTACTTCGGATACAATGCGTTCAGCGTTGCTCTTGCAACCTTGCGCAACCTTGCTCGTTATAGACGCTCAAACATGCCAAATTTGGAAAAATAGTTTCATACATGGTGGTGCCGTTAGTGCCGTATTTGGCAACAAAGCAATGCATTGCTTTGCACCTGCCACCATGATTTCTACCATTACAAAATTGCAATGATGTAATGCTTTAACGCAAATATGTATTTGCAATTGTAATGTGTAATTATAATTGTAATTGCAATTTTGATGTCAGTTTTAACGCAAAACGCGCTCAAAAGTACCCCAGGGTATGTGTTGGGTGCCGTAAGCGACCCCGATGAATTTGTGCGCGCTAAATCGGAAAATTCACCACTATGCAATGTTCCGATGACCCGCCGAAATGCGTGAGTAGCCGAGTGGGAGGGGGCGGGGGACAGGTGTATGGCGCAGGACATTGTCTGCCGGCCCCGTGACCCAGTAACTACAACAAACCACTAGAGCACTCGTGAAACATGAATAGCAGATATCACGCTAACGTCCAAAACCCAGGTGTGGGACATCACGTGACTGCATTTCGGACTGGGATGTTTACAATGTTTTCTTATTTTAGTTTAACACGCAATGGCTACGATGCATTTTTGTGGTCGCGGAACTAAGCATATTTTCATTATTTTCATGCTGGGATTCAAAATTCGTTATATTTCACGCTAAGAAGAATAAGATAAGCTATCTATTGAGTCCAATATATATATATATATATATATATATATATATATATATATATATATATATATATATATATATATATATATATATATATATATATATATATATATATATATATATATATATATATATATATATATATATATATATATATATATATATATATATATATATATATATATATATATATATATATATATATATATATATATATATATATATATATATATATATATATATATATATATATATATATATATATATATATATATATATATATATATATATATATATATATATATATATATATATATATATATATATATATATATATATATATATATATATATATATATATATATATATATATATATATATATATATATATATATATATATATATATATATATATATATATATATATATATATATATATATATATATATATATATATATATATATATATATATATATATATATATATATATATATATATATATATATATATATATATATATATATATATATATATATATATATATATATATATATATATATATATATATATATATATATATATATATATATATATATATATATATATATATATATATATATATATATATATATATATATATATATATATATATATATATATATATATATATATATATATATATATATATATATATATATATATATATATATATATATATATATATATATATATATATATATATATGTATATATATATATATATAGTCTATTTTATATTATCTTTGTGGCTTTCTTTATGTCAAGCTGGGAGCCTCAACTCTAGCTGTGACAAAACTGACACGCAAGTATATACCCATAGATCCTCAAATCTACCTGTGACAAAACTGGCGCAAGTAAACAATCCGAATATTCCAAGAATGCAATATTATATTGTTCATATGACATGCTGTTTGATGTTCTCTTAATTTTATCCACATACAATCAGTTATGGATTTTAAAATATTTTCTTAGCTAAAATGGTGAATTTATCAAACAATTTATTTCATTTCAGTTACGGGCATGTAGTGTGCATAGGTGTGCTACTTGCCTTGAGATGTTCTTCTTCGGTTTAGATCCCCTACTTTTGATGCCCATTCTGATCACATGACTAATTGCCCAACCTTATCTATATGAACCTTTTCTATGGTGCCAGTTTCAGAAAATATTTGTCCAATGTCCGACCGATGTCCAAGACCATGGTCAGCTGTCAGTCTGTCGTCAACTGTCCGAAAATCATTGTCTGTTCAAAATTTGTCCGAAAGAGAAAAGTTGGGTGGCCTTTGATTGATGCATAAAAGTAAGTTTGATGTGAATTACCTGTGGCACACTTTCTTTTTTAATACAAAGTAACTAAGCGAGTTTCGCGACAAGCCACCCTTGGGTATTGGATGTCCGAAAATGTCCAAAGAAATATGCGCATGTCCGTCCGAAAACCGAATCGGTCTTCGGATAATTCGGTATTCCGAAAATGATTGTATCAATTGGCACCACTAATATGAACCTTGCAAAAACCACAGCCCCATAACATTTACAAACCGTGTGCGACGTGTGCGCGTCATCAGTTACTACCCCACTGTCACATCAACAATTGGATTCGACTGCCAAAGTCCGTCACATGTGAGCCTATGGATGGGGCTGTTCCAGCGCCCTCACCCGCCCCCACCCGGAATAGGTTGAGGCGTGCCCGGTGGAAGTGCGGTGGAGCGGCGCGCGGGAACGAGCGGTAGAGACTCGGTGGAATTATCAGCTGTGGGCCATCATTTGTTTGGGTGCGATGCGAATTCACGGTCACGGTCTACGCTGTAATGCGAGCTGCACACTGGGCCATTCGGCGAGCGATATCACTGCGACATTCTGCGGTTCCGCGGTGTTTAGCACAGCAAAAGTTCGTCCGGACCAGCTTTATTCCGCGATATCGCGCGCCAAATGACGCAGTGTGCGGCCGCCATTTACATACATTATTTTATTCCTCGCAGTTTTGCGTTTTACCGTGCGTGTCAGAAATTTGTTGAGATACTTTTATCCACCGTGCGTTTAACATAGATCTTAACAACAATGGAATCCATGCAAAAGCTGTCCACAATGCTCTTCGCGAATGGCGCCGAAAAATGTTTACAAAAGTTTGTCACTGGTGCGCCATAGCTGCCGTAATTCGACTTTGCCCGATCTCATCCGCTCGACGAGCGGTTGAGATTTTGCTCATCCGGTTGAGGTTGGTGGAGGCTCAACCGATTTTAGTTGAGGCGCGGGAACGGCCGGTGGAGAAAATAAGGCCTCCACCTAATCCGGATGAGGGCGCTGGAACAGCCCCATTGATATCAACAAGACTTGAAGTTTCACTATATAGTGTCCAACATTGCAAGACCAAGCCGCTGCATAACGGACAATACATCTCCTCTTGAGTTGTTGCCGAGCCGCTCAGTAATACCAGTTACCAAAACAGGCCACAGCCGCAGCAGCGAAATCAGTGACCAACTACCCATCTCTGATAACACGCCAACAGTGTGTGTTTCCCTCGGGCCGTCGTCACTGGTCAGTGGCCACGCCTCACAGGCAGGATCATCTCTGATAACACGCCAACAGTGTGTTTTCCCTCGGGCCGTCGTCACTGGCCAGTGGTCACGCCTCACAGGCAGGATCATCTCTGATAACACGCCAACAGTGTATTTCCCTCGGGCCGTCGTCACTGGTCAGTGGCCACGCCTCACAGGCAGGATCATCTCTGATAACACGCCAACAGTGTGTTTTCCCTCGGGCCGTCGTCACTGGCCAGTGGCCACGCCTCACAGGCAGCGAAATCAGTGGCCAACTATTCATCTCTGATAACACGCCAACAGTGTGTTTTCCCTCCGGCCGTCGCCACTGGCCAGTGGCCACGCCTCACAGGCAGCGAAATCAGTGGCCAACTATTCATCTCTGATAACACGCCAACAGTGTGTTTTCCCTCCGGCCAACGTCACTGGCCAGTGGCCACGCCTCAAAGGCAGCGAAATCAGTGGCCAACTATTCATATCTGATAACACGCCAACAGTGTGTTTTCCCTCCGGCCGTCGTCACTGACCAGTGGCCACGCCTCACAGGCAGGATCATCTCTGATAACACGCCAGCAGTGTGTTTTCCCTCGGGCCGTCGTCACTGGCCACGCCTCACAGGCAGGATCCAGTGACGCGTCCCAGGCAGAGGATGGCGCCCCTCTCAGCCGGATATGGCTCGGGCTGTCGCGCCTGGCCGCCATGTTAGATTGCCGAACCGAACGCAGATTAACACTGCGGGGCTGTTTGGGGTTGCAATCCCGGACCAGTATCTCGGCAACCACGAGTCGCACGGACATGGCACAAACACAGATGTGTAGAGAAATGATCGGCCCGGAGTATGCACTGTGTCGATAAAATTTATAAAAACAACCTATACAAATTATACAGCTGTAAAGCGCGATCAAATCCGTCTACTATCCACCCAAAATGTATTCACATTTACAAGCATGAAGCTTATAATGACAGTTTAAAGGGACATTGCCACCTCGCAGGCCAATATAGAGTTTTTTGGTGTGTATCGGTCGATTAAGCGTGTCCGATTTCACCTGCAAAATTTGGTTCCCGAAACTCCCCCCATTAGATAAAAAAATACATTTGCACCACTCATGCTTGCCAAGCATTCGTAAAATTGCAGTGGCCACATCACTATTTAGAATCACTTCTTTGCGGACTGTTATTTTCTTTTGAATGTTGCAAACTCAACGTCACCATTCCGTCAGTGCACTTTAAAATTAAAAAACGTATGCAGTTAATTATATTTGCAACAACCTTAGCCTCTTTCATAATAAAACAGCAAGAATTGCTATGGCTCGACTTTGGGACCGTAGGTGTTGTGACCTATACCTTATAACACAGATAGACTTTTCAAGGTCAAGTCTCGGCGAATTCGTATGCTTCGGCTTTGGGCGGGCGCCAATACCACAGCCAAACTGGATGAGAGCGGCCATCATGAATCTAGTACTGAGCACAGCTGGAACCAACGTTTTGGAGTCAGAAATAAATACAAAATGCTTTGCCGATACACTGCTTTAGGTGCTGCATGAGCAAGTTTGAGCTTGAGCATACATGATTATTGATCCCCACCATTCATTTAAGTTGCTTTTTAGAAATCCTCCGGAGGTGGCAATATCCCTTTAAAGGGTATTAATAGTTCACCTTTAAAGGAAATAGTTCACCTTCAACATTAGTTTTAAACTGAGATAGCTGTTTTGTAGCCCATGTTGGGAAACCCCTATCTGCAAGTTTTCTTGACTGAAAAGACTCTCCAGCAGAAGATATCTGACTTTTTGGCGAAGGAATTCGGCGCATATATGATATACCGTACCGTCTGAAAGTGCCAGCACTGCCATGGAGCATGCG
The DNA here is from genome assembly GCA_036785665.1 of Chirona hameri. Lineage (NCBI taxonomy): Eukaryota > Metazoa > Arthropoda > Thecostraca > Balanomorpha > Balanidae > Chirona > Chirona hameri. The sequence goes on along the minus strand of JAXIVJ010003223.1, from coordinate 28,263 downwards.
CAGACCAATAACGCACACCATAAAATTAATCATTTACGACCTTCTGTCCTGAATTGGCGCGATGTAGGACCATTTTTGAAAATAAAAAAGGAACTGTATTAAAAAATATAATAAAATCGTGTTCTGAAAAAATGTCCGAAGGTGAACTATTTCCTTTAACATGGAGTTTTGGACTGAGATAGCAGATTTGTAGAGCAGATCTAAAAATGGGTTGTGGTGAAAGAATTACCTCCCTACGTTAACTAATTTCGACACAGGACTAGTGGGCCCGGTTTCAATTCCGCTGTTCCGGGCCACGATCAGTTCCTTTCTCTCGCCGCTCGCCGCCGCCGGAAGCAGGTACACTCTCTGGCACGTAGTCTCTGGTCACGACACCTCGTTAATATCCGCTCAGCCGCCCGGGCGGCGCGGCGGCTTCTTGTCAGACTGTACTTGGCGTCAGGCGGAGCGGGGGAGCCGTAACGCCTGCTGCTATCGTACGATTTCTCGTGAAATAGAAACAGAAACTTACTTCTTTCTCCACATATATCCATCAGTTGTCCAAACCAAAGTCATATTCGTAGTTTTGAGCTCAAGATGCACCGTATGGTTGAACTTCGAGACAACTTTCAAGGTGACATATTCCCTTTAATAAAACGTGTCCGACCCCTCCATTCATACTCCTCGCCACCCCTCGCCCGGCCCGGCGTTCTAGCATGGCGGCCGGCCGCGATCGCTCTCAGGCACCCTTGTCCCTTCCAGTTGTTATTGAGTTCAATGGTCTCAGGACGACCCCCGCCGCGGCGGGGCAGCGCGGCGGGGCAGCGCGGCGGGGGTCCTGGGACGCGTCACCGGCGCGAAACGCCGTCTTTATCACAGCTCCGTACGGCAGTGTTACCACCCAGGGCGGATGTACCGGCCGTCACATCAAACGGACCAGCCGTTGCAGCCGCCGCACCATGCGCCACTACCCGCACTCGTCATAGAGCAACCGTCACTTTTCAAACGGAGCGGGCACGGGAGGCGCGGCCGGTGACGTCACCACGCGGCGGCCGGCAGGCTGCAGGGCGGCGCTGCAATCGGACGACCCTCTGCCGCCCGGCGGCTCCACTCACTCCGAAGTACGGCCCTGCAGCGGACCGGCACGTACCCCGCCCGCCTCGCCTTCTGTGGCCGGCGCAATGCCAACCCCAGCAGAGCTACCGTAACACACAGTGGGCGATAACGGCCTTTTAGCGCGACACTGCGTTTCTGCTTCAATTTACCGTATCGGTTTGAACATGTAGCATATATCAATCGATAGCTGATGAAGCAGGGAGCTCAAAATATGAACTTTCTTTTATCTGGGTTTAACCCGGCATTGACCGGGTCTCAGCCGAACGCCATTGACAGGGAGGGGGGAGAAATATCCCCCCTCTTTATCTCCGGAACCGATGTTTGCAGCGAGACGCGCAAGGCGGCATTCGAAAGCTCTCAATGAGGTGCATCTTAAGCATAATCGAAATTGTCGAATTGTGGTCACATATCAGGTCAAGGTCGGGTCAAAAGTCAACATCGAGGCATTTGAGTTTATGGGCCATACTTTGCCTTTAATTTCGTACCTTTAATTTCGACCATGATCATCCAAAGTCCTCCCAAAGGTATAATACACATCCCGCGTGAGCTTAAAGTCAGATTATTGACAAAGGTCAAGGTCAGGTCACAAAAGGTCACTATGCGCAGATCTACGAAAGTCATGCGACACATGTTTTACGGGCTATTTTACACATATAATTCGATAGTGATAGTCATTTTACCATCTGACCTCAATTAAGTGAAGTTAGTGTCAAGCTCAGGTCAAGGTCAGGTCACAAGGTCAAAATTTGAAATTGATAAATATAAAATAAAAAGGCATATTTCTAGACCGGTCTGGTCAATAAAAGCCAAAAAAACACGAAATTTCAAAATATGACATGAGTTACTCAATACTCATACTTAGGGAGCCATAAGTCAGTCAAAAACAAAGATATTGTTTTGAAATATGTTTTGGATATTGGCCGTATGTGGTTCTCAAACATATATTCCGGTTTTTGGAAAATGTTTGAAAATTTTGATTTTGAGGGCATTTAACAAAAAAAACTTTATTTTTATTTGGGGGTTAAAAAACAACAGTTTCACAAATCCGAGACAGTCATTTTGTAGCCCTCGTCATTTTGTATTGCATTTTTGAATGGCCTTTGTACGACCGGTTAACACGCGCAGTGGAGGGGGGACCTTTGCCCCCCCCCCCCACACACACACACACACACACACACACACACACACACACACACACACACACACACACACACACACACACACACACACACACACACACACACACACACACACACACACACACACACACACACACACACACACACACACACACACACACACACACACACACACACACACACACACACACACACACACACACACACACACACACACACACACACACACACACACACACACACACACACACACACACACACACACACACACACACACACACACACACACACACACACACACACACACACACACACACACACACACACACACACACACACACACACACACACACACACACACACACACACACACACACACACACACACACACACACACACACACACACACACACACACACACACACACACACACACACACACACACACACACACACACACACACACACACACACACACACACACACACACACACACACACACACACACACACACACACACACACACACACACACACACACACACACACACACACACACACACACACACACACACACACACACACACACACACACACACACACACACACACACACACACACACACACACACACACACACACACACACACACACACACACACACACACACACACACACACACACACACACACACACACACACACACACACACACACACACACACACACACACACACACACACACACACACACACACACACACACACACACACACACACACACACACACACACACACACACACACACACACACACACACACACACACACACACACACACACACACACACACACACACACACACACACACACACACACACACACACACACACACACACACACACACACACACACACACACACACACACACACACACACACACACACACACACACACACACACACACACACACACACACACACACACACACACACACACACACACACACACACACACACACACACACACACACACACACACACACACACACACACACACACACACACACACACACACACACACACACACACACACACACACACACACACACACACACACACACACACACACACACACACACACACACACACACACACACACACACACACACACACACACACACACACACACACACACACACACACACACACACACACACACACACACACACACACACACACACACACACACACACACACACACACACACACACACACACACACACACACACACACACACACACACACACACACACACACACACACACACACACACACACACACACACACACACACACACACACACACACACACACACACACACACACACACACACACACACACACACACACACACACACACACACACACACACACACACACACACACACACACACACACACACACACACACACACACACACACACACACACACACACACACACACACACACACACACACACACACACACACACACACACACACACACACACACACACACACACACACACACACACACACACACACACACACACACACACACACACACACACACACACACACACACACACACACACACACACACACACACACACACACACACACACACACACACACACACACACACACACACACACACACACACACACACACACACACACACACACACACACACACACACACACACACACACACACACACACACACACACACACACACACACACACACACACACACACACACACACACACACACACACACACCACACACCACACACCACACACCACACACCACACACCACACACCACACACCACACACCACACACCACACACCACACACCACACACCACACACCACACACCACACACCACACACCACACACCACACACCACACACCACACACCACACACCACACACCACACACCACACACCACACACCACACACCACACACCACACACCACACACCACACACCACACACCACACACCACACACCACACACCACACACCACACACCACACACCACACACCACACACCACACACCACACACCACACACCACACACCACACACCACACACCACACACCACACACCACACACCACACACCACACACCACACACCACACACCACACACCACACACCACACACCACACACCACACACCACACACCACACACCACACACCACACACCACACACCACACACCACACACCACACACCACACACCACACACCACACACCACACACCACACACCACACACCACACACCACACACCACACACCACACACCACACACCACACACCACACACCACACACCACACACCACACACCACACACCACACACCACACACCACACACCACACACCACACACCACACACCACACACCACACACCACACACCACACACCACACACCACACACCACACACCACACACCACACACCACACACCACACACCACACACCACACACCACACACCACACACCACACACCACACACCACACACCACACACCACACACCACACACCACACACCACACACCACACACCACACACCACACACCACACACCACACACCACACACCACACACCACACACCACACACCACACACCACACACCACACACCACACACCACACACCACACACCACACACCACACACCACACACCACACACCACACACCACACACCACACACCACACACCACACACCACACACACACACACACACACACACACACACACACACACACACACACACACACACACACACACACACACACACACACACACACACACACACACACACACACACACACGTTTTTCGTGAATAGCTAAAAAAACGAAGCGGAGCAGGGCGGTGTTTTTGCGCGAAATTAAAGCCAACTCAATAGCGGATCGTTTGACGCAACAAAAAAAAACATCGGTCGATACATTTTTGAGTTATATAGATTTGAGATCCAAGACGGCGACCAGAATCGAGGTCGGCGACACATTCGGAATCAACAGTCGGATCGGGATGATTCAAACGCCATTCGGTAGACCATGTCAATGTTCGTCCCCGGACACAACTTTGGACACATTGCTGGTAACCTGTGACGTCACAGAGGTAAAATTCCCAAAATTGTGACATTTGGCCAGATTTGACCTTCGTGACCTCGTTTGACCTTGAATATATTTACCTAAGGTCACGAAAATTTCAGCAAATGTAGATCATCATAACACCTACTTACCCTGCAAGTTTGATCGTTCTAGCTCTCATACTTTCGGAGATCTTAGGCAGGGGTGGGGGGGGGGCACTTAAAGTGCCCCCCCCCCCCCTCCCCCTCCACTCCACTGCGTGTTGGTGGCATACCCCTCTCCACTGCGCGTGTTAAAGGGACATTGTCACCTCGCAGGCCAATATGGAGTTTTTGGTGTGTATCGGTCGATTAAGCGTGTCCGATTTCACCTGCAAAATTTGGTTCCCGAAACTCCCCCCATTATATATTTTTTTTTTAATACATTTGCACCACTCATGCTTGCCAAGCATTCGTAAAATTGGAGTCGCCCCATCACTATTTAGAATCACTTCTTTGCGGACTGTTATTTTCTTTTGAATGTTGCAAACTCAACATCACCATTCTGTCAGTGCACTTTAAAATCAAAAAGCGTATGCAGTTAATTATATTTGCAACAACCTTACCCTTTCATAATAAAACAGCAAGAATTGCTATGGCTCGACTCTGGGACCGTAGGAGTTGTGACCTATACCTTATAACACAGATAGACTTTTCAAGGTCAAGTCTCGGCGAATTCATACGCTTCGGCTTTGGGCGGGCGCCAATACCACAGCCACACTGGATGAGAGCGGCCATCATGAATCTAGTACTGAGCACAGCTGGGGCCAACGTTTTGGAGTCAGAAATAAATAAAAAATGCTTTGCCGATACACTGCTTTAGGTGCTGCAGGAGCAAGTTTGAGCTTGAGCATACATGATTGTTGATCCCCACCATTCATTTTAAGTTGCTTTTTAGAAATCCTCCGGAGGTGGCAATATCTCTTTAACTAGGGACAGCAGAGATCCGGGCAGTGCAATGGCACAGAGTTAACCCGCGCCCCGCTGGGGGTGGGGGGTGGGGGTCTGCCCCCCCCCCCCCCCCCCCTCCCCTCCCGGATTTTCTCTATAGCTCGAAAACTAATATATATATATCGACCTGACACTTACAGTAACTTATGCTGCATCAATTGTCTACGTCTTCTCACATAATTTTAATGAAATTGATATAGTACTTTGGGAGATAATGACGTTTTAATGAGTCATGTCATGCCATTTTTGGTGGAAAAACGATAAATGTGTGAAAAAATCGTAGAAAATCGAGTTCTGAAGCAAATTGCAAATAAAAAACGTCAAAAGAACGGAAATGACATTCTCTTCAAAATGGCCATCTCGGATTTTCAGAATTTTTGGTTTTTGATCGCTAAAAATAAAATGAATGATGTTTGGCATTGTTTTCACAAAACTATTTTTTGACGATATTAAAAAAGCGGAATTTATATGAGAGAACCAAGTATGAACGATACCCAAACCAAATTTCAAAGCAATATCTTTATTTTTGACAGACTTATGGCTCCCTAAGTATAAGTAACTCATGACGTCATTTTCTTGAAGTTAAGTTTTTGCTCTTTGAAGAGGACCGGACCGTTACCCTACCCTCTGAAGCGGACCGGACCGTTACCCTACCCTCTGAAGCGGACCGGACCGTTACCCTACCCTCTGAAGCGGACCCGACCGTTACCCTACCCTTGGAGCCGAACTGACTATGAAGGAAGAAGGATGAAGGACGATGGATGAAGAGCGTAGGACGACCGGTACCCATCACCATGCAGAGCAGCACTGCCTGCTGGCTGTTCGGCCGGCTTCATACCTCCGACATGGACTGTCCGCAGGCGTGCCATCCTTCACCTCCAAGGTTACCAGTGCCGGCACCAATAGCAGACAGTCAGGCTGCCCGGAGGCTGCGCGGTGTGGCGCCGACCGTGCGGTTTGCGGTGAGACCCGCGGGCGGAAGGCCGGCCGGCCCTGCACCCCACGGCGGCGGCCGGCCTCGCACCCCACGGCGGCGGACGGCAGAGCGTCGCGTCACATCCAGCGCTGCCCCGCCGGCACCACCACCCGGCCCACGACAGTCGAGGCCTCCACCCAGAGTCGCCACCAGACCTCAGCAGCCAGAGGCCAGTGTACTAACACTGCGCCAATAACAGCCGGTTAGTTTACGTCAGTGAACATAAGAAGGATTGACGGAGGTCGTCCTGGCGGCCGGCAGCAGTTATGGCTGACCAGACCGTGAGAAAAGCAATTATTTGCATTAAAAAATACCAAAACGGCTATAGTTGACCGAAACGCTGCATAGTTTTATTAAAAAAAGATAAACTTTAAAAACCAATGTTTTACATCACTTGTACAAACACGAAAAAGAAGAGAGAAAAATCAAGGAATTTGCCCGTTGTTGGGGGGGGGGGGGGGGCATCAACCTTCAGACGATTCAGTATCCGCCAGTGAAAATAGCTGGTAGTTGAGTGTACCTAATTCAATCTACCACACCCTTGCACATTCACAACCGTCACAAAGTGCATCAGAATCGGGCTGTGCAAAGATGCAGAATCAGCTGGATAAAAGTGATGTCTCTATGGGAGAACGCAGAGCCGGGACCGAGCCACCAGTGTCGTCTGCCCACCTCTCGGCACCTGGCACCATCCGGCCGCATAAATGGCTCCCGTCCGCACCGGTCCGTATCGATCAGCCAGCAAGCAGCACAGAGCCCAAGCACCGGTCAGCGGTGGCGGCCACGTCTCCGTCCGCTGCTGTCCGGGGGCGGAGGGTCAGGTCGCAGGCGACCGTCACCGTTCTGACGAGGCGCCTCGTCTCCGTCCGCTGCTGTCCGGGGGCGGAGGGTCAGGTCGCAGGTGACCGTCACCGTTCTGACTGCCTCCAAAATCCAATCCACACCTGCCGCCAGCCCGGCCGTCCGAGGGAGACGGGTGGGGGACCGACAGCGGCGCGGAGCGTCCGACCGGCCGGCGCCGCCCAAATTGCGGGAAGCAGCGGCCGCCGCTACGGCCGGCGTCCAGCGGCGGCGCTGACCACTGCCGCTGAGAGCCGCTGAGAGCCGGCGGACGCAGCTGGACAAACACCGGCCCGCCGGCAGCAGCCGCCCCACGGGCGCACACTCGGGCTCGGACAGAGCGCCGCGACGCCGGCCGCAACACCGTAATCTGGAGGGAAACGATCTGGCTGGCCCCGAGCCGAGGCCATCCCCCGCCGCTGGCTGGCCGACCACGCGGCCCCGCTCGACTCTCCCAGCAGCGCCATGGAGGCAGCGCGCCCATTTCGTGCGGCTCCGCCAACGGCCGCTCGAACGCCACGGTCGAAGGCATCGTGCAACATTTGCACTGCAGAGCGTGCGGCGGATCATGCCGTAGCGGTAGTGGAGTGGATCGTAAAACTAGCCGCGCAAGCGTCTGGGACGTTTGCCAATCTCAGCAATGCGAACATACCCGCAAATGTAATCACTGTGCACTGTGCAGGAACCAACTGTGAGATACCATGGTGTCATACGCGGAACCAGCGCCCGCCTGGACGTGCTGCCATTAGGTTTTCGGTCTAAAACTGCACGTTTCGAAGTCAAGCAGAAAAACTATAAGGAGTAACAAATATGTTATCTGGATCCTGTTAGATTATGCAATGTTCTAGCATTCTACACTATTGCCAACGACATGACAACACCGCCGACATAGCTTGAGACATTTTCAGAGAAAAATATTTATGTATTTCCAATGTTAAATCTCGGGAAATCGCCTGATTTAGGGTGAACGGTGGCGCAATACTAAATATATCTTAAAAAGTAAGCATATCAAAAATGTTATTTGCCTCTTGAGAGAAAACACTTCAATTACCATACCAACCAAATTTGAGCCCTCCGCCTTTGATACCGTGTCCGCTTTGCCAGGCTGATTGATTGCATGCAATGCTACGTCTATAACTGAACGCAGATGTTAGCTGGTTCTTATACTAGTGGCCGGCAATGCGATCGGGGCATTGCCTTGGGGTCAAAATCGTAATTTGGTTCTACCCCTGGGGGTAAAACCAAATTATTATATTCATAATCATTATTAATTTAATTATCAATTACATTAATTATTATTTATATTATATTTTGCCCCCTCGGGGTCGGCGACCCCAATGGATTTCCTTCCGCTGTATCGCGCACGTGACCTACGAGTATCAAGTCTGTGTCACCAACCGTGTGACCTGAGGCGAAAAAAGAAGAATGCAGGCGCCCACTTTTTGGCACTTGGCACGTGCCACGTGCCATCGATTGACCCGAAAATGGTGCCATCACCTGTCCGCCGTTTTGCCGCATCGAACGGTGCCACCCGCGTCGAAATCGGTCCGGCCGTTTGGGCTCCACGTGCCAATATGCTCCGCCGGACCGACAGACAGACATACGGACACACACAAACACGCTCCTCCCACTTTCCGAGCAACGGCCCAGTGGAAATCTTCGAACTCTGAAAAACATGTAAACATGTTTTCCATTTTTCTACCATTTTGAATTAGCGTAAACAATGGTTTTGTCAATTAAGGACGAATAATACTATCGAACGCGATGACTAAGGAACATCTCATCAAATTTAACATCATTTACCTAAGTTAACAACCAAATTGTTAATATTTCTTCTTTTTTTCTCTCGCAAAACCCTACGCGCTTGCATTTGGACAATTGTAGAGACCATGTCTTTTACTAAGATTACTTATATCTTTTACTAAGATTAACGTGGATTTGCGGATTTGCGACTTAAGAATGTTTAATTGACAAATATTTCGTGGAGTTTTAAGTTGGCGATGTCGAAGATTTATATCATACCTTAATTCGAAACACCAAACAAGACTATTTCGGTCACGTCACCAACGCAACATGATCGTTACAGGGACTGTCCCACCTTCCCAAAAGTTGTCAAATGTACGCCGCTTGTGGTGCACAATATGAAGTAATTCTGCCGAACACGATTATGACACTCCCCCCCCCCCCCCCCACTTGAACATAATTCCTGCGCCCCTGCGTGTATGGCACACCCTGCAAAGCCCCTTGTCCATGACACTAGTTAATCCGGATTTTCTTTCAAATCCCGAAAGTCGGGTCAGGTCAAAGTAAAAACATACTTCATTTTCTTTAAACTTCCAAACATATTTCATGTCATGGGCCATCCCGCAGATAGACGATTGCACTAGACAAGCAACTGGCATGTACCACCGAGTTGAACACAGCGCCTAGTTTCAGTATTGCTGCGCCTTATCCAACAGGCGTGGCGTCTACTTTCCACGCGATCACCACGGCAGAGACGGAGGCGCGCACAGACCGTGCCAACTCTCCCGCCGATTACGCCTTATCGCGCGTACCGGCTGGGCTGCTATCTGAGGCACCAGCAGCAGTAATCCTCCCGATAACGCCGCCGCCGCCGCCGCTATCGCCACCGCAGCGTGGCATGAATGGCGACCCCACACCAGAGGAGAGGTGTGGGGACGGGGCGGAGGTGGCCCACACCTCTCCGTACGTTGGTGTGGGGCCGCCCCCACACCTCTCCGTACGTTGGTGTGGGGCCGCCCCCACACCTCTTCGTACGTTGGTGTGGGGCCGCCCCCACACCTCTCCGTACGTTGGTGTGGGGCCGCCCCCACACCTCTCCGTACGTTGGTGTGGGGCCGCCCCCACACCTCTCCGTACGCTGGTGTGGGGCCGCCCCCACACCTCTCCGTACGTTGGTGTGGGGCCGCCCCCACCCCCACACCTCTCCGTACGTTGTGGGGCCGCCCCCGCCCCGCCCCCCCCCCCCCCACACCTCTCCGTACTTTGGTGTGGGGCCGCCCCCACACCTCTCCGTACGTTGGTGTGGGGCCGCCCCCACCCCGCCCCCACACCTCTCCGTACGTTGGTGTGGGGCCGCCCTCGCACCGTCTCCACACCTCTCCGTACGCTGGTGTGGGGCCGCCCCCACCCCCCACACCTCTCCGTACGTTGATGTGGGGCCGCCCCCGCCCCGCCCCCACACCTCTCCGTACTTTGGTGTGGGGCCGCCCCCACATCTCTCCGTACGTTGGTGTGGGGCCGCCCCCACCCCGCCCCCACACCTCTCCGTACGTTGGTGTGGGGCCGCCCCCGCCCCGCCCCCACACCTCTCCGTACGTTGGTGTGGGGCCACCCCCACACCTCTCCGTACGTTGATGTGGGGCCGCCCCCGCCCCGCACCCCACACCTCTCCGTACTTTGGTGTGGAGCCGCCCCACACCTCTCCGTACGTTGGTGTGGGGCCGCCCCCACACCTCTCCGTACGTTGGTGTGGGGTCGCCCCACACCTCTCCGTACGCTGGTGTGGGGCCGCCCCCACACCTCTCCGTACGTTGGTGTGGGGTCGCCCCCACACCTCTCCGTACGTTGGTGTGGGGCCGCCCCCACCCCGCCCCCACCCCGCCCCCACACCTCTCCGTACGTTGGTGTGGGGCCGCCCTCGCCCCGTCCCCACACCTCTCCGTACGCTGGTGTGGGGCCGCCCCCACCCCCACACCTCTCCGTACGTTGATGTGGGGCCGCCCCCGCCCCGCCCCCCACACCTCTCCGTACTTTGGTGTGGGGCCGCCCCCACACCTCTCCGTACGTTGGTGTGGGGCCGCCCCCACACCTCTCCGTACGTTGGTGTGGGGTCGCCCCCACACCTCTCCGTACGCTGGTGTGGGGCCGCCCCCACACCTCTCCGTACGTTGGTGTGGGGCCGCCCCCACACCTCTCCGTACGTTGGTGTGGGGCCGCCCCCACACCTCTCCGTACGTTGGTGTGGGGTCGCCCCCACACCTCTCCGTACGTTGGTGTGGGGCCGCCCCCACCCCTCTCCGTACGCTGGTGTGGGGCCGCCCCACCCCTCTCCGTACGTTGGTGTGGGGCCGCCCCCACACCTCTCCGTACGTTGGTGTGGGACCGCCCCCACACCTCCCCGTACGCTGGTGTGGGGCCGCCCCCGCCCCGTCCCCACACCTCTCCGTACGTTGGTGTGGGGCCGCCCCCACCCCCACACCTCTCCGTACGTTGGTGTGGGGCCGCCCCCGCCCCGCCCCCACACCTCTCCGTACGCTGGTGTGGGGCCGCCCCCACACCTCTCCGTACGTTGGTGTGGGGCCGCCCCCACACCTCTCCGTATGTTGATGTGGGGCTGCCCCCCCCCCCCCCCCTCTCCGTACGCCGGTGTGGGGCCACCCCCACCCCAACCCCCACACCTCTCTGTACGCTTTATCCATGGTATTACTGTACATTTTCACTCTGCAATAAAATATACTGCCAGCCGACTAATTCTTCTTCCAACAGGTACCTCAAGACTACAATAAACTGGGAGGTGCATTACTGGAGTATTAACCCTTAGTCAAATATTACCTTTGGGCCTAGTGCCAGCAACTGAGGTGGGCAGTGGGCACCTTCATCATTAGGTGTTTCAGAGTTGAGGTGGGGCACTTCACTTGCTGTCTGATCCAATCTATGATTAATGGCTACCAGGAGAAAAACAAAACACTATGCAAACTTTGATATTGCAATGTGCATACAATAGGTAGGTATTATGTAGGTAGGCAACTGTAGGCATTAATACACAAATGTGAGTTAACCAAAGGTTTATTCTGGGGTGGTCAATTCGTGTAGTGACTGTGTGTCTGTTTGTCTGTTCCAGGCATCTTGGTCACAACCAGTGTTGGATTTGTTGTTTTATGACCTGGTCCTGGAGAGTGGAAATTCATAGGTGGAGAGTAAAATTTCCTTGTTGGGAAAATTCACAATTCAGTCTTTCCTTTTTTGAGGGAAAAAAAATTCACTTGGAAAGTAAAAATCCTAATTTGTAAATTGTAATAGATATTAAATCCTTGAGGAAAATGAATTTGTGTTTTAACTACAATGTTGGTAAGATAAGGTGAAAGAAGCAACTTTCCAGAAATAAAAAGAACAAAATTCTTTGGACCAAAAAAGTACAGAAAATAAGAAAAATTCCAAGGCTGGTCACAACTCTTCAACGAAAAGGTGCAGCGATACACAGTCCGCACTGTCAGGTGCACTGTGACAGGGGATGTGTGATGTGTATACATATCATGTCACCTGCAGCCTGCAGGCAGGTATCACACATGGTTAACTTACTTGGCTGCAAGGTCATCCCTTTCAGTTTTCAGGTTTCCAAGGTCAATCTGCAGCTTGGCCCTCTCTCTTGCAGTTTCATCAAGGAGCCTCCGAGCATCTGCGAGCTCACTTTCATACAAGGATTTTATGTTTGTGACCTCTCTGGTGACAACCTCTTGAGATGTGCGCACTTGCAGGGAGAGACGGCTGTTTTCTGACTCAAGGGAGCGGACCTTCTCAATGTATGCAGCCAATCGGTCATTGAGACCGGCCAGTTGCTGTTTTTCTTCCAAACGGGTGGTTCTGGCAGGACTGGAGGGCGATCGACTTCTAGCAGGGCTGGCAGCCGCAGACCCACCGGATGAAACGGACATCGCGGTGGTGGTCTTCTTAAACATTCGCGCAGACATCACTGATGATTGTTATGCTCGATGAACGTGTGGGCAATCCACCGGTAATAACGTTCCACCTGTATTTAAACCTATGTCAAAAATCAAAATATGCAAACCAGCCACAGCTACCAATACACCGCGCAGGAGCAACCGGTCCAATTTCTCCACGACGCCCCTTTCCGCACGCTCGCTGGCAAACAATGCGATCGTGGCGCGACGCCGGCGAAGTGCGGCATTCATCACTGGCGATGTATTCATACAACAGGCCTGCGTCGTCCGCATGACCCCAACGTGATTGGGTGGTTTGAGCAAATGACGTGAAGGGTGTCACTTTTCTATCTTTTTATACAATTTGCGTGAGTGAATATGACTTAATATTACGCATTTACATGTTTTATTGAACAGAGTTTCACGTTTTATTGTTAAAACCCGTTTTAGGTCAACCGTTCTTGATATTTGACAAAGCAGAACTTTAGCTGCCTTTTCAATATTTTGCATAATTTTAAGCACTCCCTTGGAGAAAATTAGCGGCTGTGGCGCAGAAAATGCAAGCAAATATTTCAAATATTTCGGAAACGGCACCAACACAATCTATTGGGATGTCGTGACTAAAATAAATTAGGGTAATACAAATAAATTGGGGTAATTATCTAATGTTTATTTTTTTCTTCAAGACTTTCACTTTGTCTCTTTTTCAAGTGACAGAGACGCCTACTAGTGACATCACGCGGACGGAGAAACACGAGCACGGGCACCATCAGGCCAATAGAACCAGGGTAATAGAACAACAATTCCATAATTGTTCAATATTCACAGCGAAGTATTTTATTTGCGTGTGTCGGGGCGGTATGCCAACACGGTCGGGGCGACATCTCTGTTAAAGGTGTACACTCCATGACGTCATCTGGCAACTTTCGCAGAAAGCTGCGCACTGGGATGATTCTACCTGGTATATACGGCCTTGGGTAGAGTCATCTGGGGATTTTAGCGCCCCAATCGCTCAATATTAGCGTGTCGTCACTGGTGCTCTGGTCTACTCGGCTGTCGCCGCACGCGGCTCGGTGCAGTGCGAATATTTCGAACGGGATACGGATAGTTGCGCCAAGGTACGATCCTATTTAATATTCGTTTACCGCGGATAATTATCCCTCCCTTAACCCATGCTGAGGGGGGGGGAGAGGGCCATACGCTGCCTCGGTCTGTGTGAGGGGCGACTGGCGGGACGGCCATACACTGCACCGGTCTGACTGAGTGGGTGAGACGGCTATACGCTGCCCCGGTCCAGTTGAGGGGGGGGGGGGCGACGGCCATACGCTTCCCCGGTCTGGCTGAGGGGTGAAACTGCTATACGCTGCCCCGGTCCGGCTAAGGGGGGGGGCACTGGCGGCCCCAGACGACCAATAAAGGGGGGGGGGGGCAACGGCGGTCCGGCGTCATGGGATCTGTGATAGCCAACGACGTCAATTTGGAGACATTGATTTACATCATTTCTAATATCCGTTTCCCAAAGTACAGTGTGTCTTATTTTTTTCTTCATACAACTGTGAGTCATTTTCGCCCTTAGGCTTATGTCAGTTTGTTCATTCGTTCGCTGCATATTATTTATTCTGAGAATTGATGCAAGGAAATTGTAACTTTGCGAGCTGAAAGACCCATCATCCCATTTTGCGAAATGGTTTAAAACTTCTGCTAAATTATTGGGTATTCCCAAATTCCCAAATTATATGTAACTAAATTTAACAAAAAAATATAAGAACACTCAGCGCTGTGACATTGCACCTAAAAGCAGGACTGGGAAAAGTTACCATTCTGCCATTCTCACCGGTGACAAATCTACAGCCATCGGTGACAAATCTTAGTCGGAAGATAAGCAGGTACCACAACTTTGTAAATGCTCACCTCTGTCAACATACTGGAACTGCACCTGCATGCTCAAATTCGAAAACCTATGAGCATCACTAATATTCTGGCTGATCGATACTCGCACCTCGATATCATTAATCCTGCAGCTCTAAAATATCAACGGGTCAACGGGATATCGGGTCAAGCTATCTCTCGATAAAAAAAAATCATTGGTTTATCGGATTAACGGGTGAACGGGTCTCTAGTATGTGACTAAGGATAAAACGCTAAAAGTGCAACTGACAAATTAGACGATCGATTTTACTGGTTACAAGCAATCGAAATACGCTAGTAATTTTAAGAAATAAACACCCTGACCTTACAAAAAAAAACATACAAGCATGAAACCAACCATTTCTATTTCGCCGCAGGCGTCCACAGGGGTATATTTATATCATCTGAGCACACCACTCGTTTGGGCTTCTCACACAAACATACACAGTAGTCAGTACACAGTACACACGCGCACGCCTCCCCGTTCTGCGTCAAAGGGGGATAGGCGGAGGCGGCCCGCCTACCGGCAGCCAGTCATCGCCACCTCCGCGAGGCTGCCCTGAGTAGGGCGGCCTCGCCATCACACAGGGGAAGCCCCAAGGCGCATATGCATCGCGTCTTCCGTCCGCCGGGACCAACCACCAGCGCACGGCGAGCTCGCAGTTCAGGGCTGCGATGGTCATTGCCGGGCATCAGATCGGTTTGGTCATATGACCGATTGACCACACACAATATGCACACACACACACACACACACACACACATACACGCACGAAGTTGTTCACAGCTCCGCACATGGCACATCTACAGGCGAAGCTGGAAGTCTAGCTGGCGCACTCCTGCAGCTGCAAAGCGATCAATCACTTCGGCAGTGCTGGGGAGTTGGTCTCGGTGCGCCTGAATGAGCACTGCGACTCAAGTCGGTCCTCGGTCATGGTTGCCCTCAGCGCAGTCATTGTGCGCGTCACCTTCGAGAACATGCGTTCAGCTTCCGCCGTGGACACAGGGAGCACGGCCAGCACTCGCATCAGCATGTGCATGCTGGGGAAGATGCCAGCTGGGCAGGCGTTCAGTGCAGCGATGGCCGTCGCCGGTGCATCACGTCTGTCTTGCCACATGGCCACCCACACACGAAGCTCTGCCTCCACTTGGGACTCGGCGACGCTTCCAAGCAGTTCTTGAAACCGCTTGAACGCCGGCTGTATGAGCCTCCAGTCGGCGCCTTCAACGACGATGCGCTTTGGCACGATGGTGCTCAGTCCGGCCACCAGCTTCATGTGCTTCCCGAAGCGCAGCTCAATATCTTGAAGCACGTACTCCAGCGCCGGATTGAATGCGTTCAACCGGTAGTATTCCTGGACACTCATTTCCTTGTCTCCGGTGTTGCTTCGGTGAGACGACCTCTCCACCAGGCGCGGTTAGGATGTGTCCGTTAGGTACTTTAAGACAAGATAATACTGACAAGGGCATCTCAATTCCCAGACAGGAAAACACCAGGCACAGCAGCTCATCGCAAAACTGCAATTGCAGTTTGAAAAAAGAAGAAATGGAAATGATGGATCCTTCCCATAAAACTGTTTTGCAAGCTTTGATTCTACGTACCGTTTAGCCTGAAAGAAAGATTGAATCGTTTGCTGTTTTTCTTTTACTCTTTTCATGATGCCAGCACCAGCTTGCCAAATCAAAATGACTTCAACTTAACCCTATTTGTAACAGGCTCCTGGCTACCCCTATTTGTAACAGGGGGGGGGGGGGGGGGGCGGATTCCGCCCCCCCCGGAGATCTCGAGATCTACCCGTTCGATTTTCAAAAATGAAACGGTGTTTGCTTCCCCTCAACACGATCTACATTTCTAAATAATAAAATCTACATTTTGGATAGTGGGGCAACAGGGGGGCAAAAACGACAAATTTTAGTGGTATTTTTGATCCAACATAGCTTTCATGTTTATCGACCGATTTTAACACAAACAATACGAATCGATGGAGATTGAATTGGAAATTGATATATGATGGTGACATTTGAAAATTCAAAAATCATAGGCGTGTGCAGGTCACTCAATATGGGGGTGAAGTAAAGGCGTAATAAAACCATTTTATGTTGTTTTTTTGATAAATGAAATGGTATGTGATTGTGACATTAGAAAAAACTGTTATAAATCATATGTTTTGCCATAGGCGGTACCAGGTTAGTGAAAAAGGGAGGTCAAATTGGAGAAGAAAAAAAATTAACCGCAGACTAGTTGCTACCCAGCACTATAAATATGTTACTGATCGTAGATAGTTCCTTTTTGCCTGTTGTACTTCATCATAGCCGTATCCAGGATCCACACTGGGGCGGCACAAGACCTTTTGATAAGTATATTATCCGCTATTATGATACTAACTAGTCAACAGTGACTATTTCACTACAACTTCAATTAATATTGTTTACCCCCCTTTTTACCCTACCTGGACTCGCCTATTATCTAATAATCGTTCGTAGAGTAGCCTGTGGTGCGTGTTTCATTCGAAAACTGCAGTATGTTATGTCATTGTACGTCCATGCCGCTTAGTTTCCTTGCAATAATATGACCCCCTATCTTCCATTCCTGAGCGCGCCTCTGCCAAAAATGACTTTATTCCCTTTTCTGGCCTCATATGTGCATATATCATTATAAGCTAAACGTCTATTGCGCCGTTATCGCTGGCATATCGTCATCACCATGCCAGTCACCCCCTTTTCATGTGGCTGAACACGCCCCTGAAACTCTATATGTAATAAATTATGCAAATAATGGAAGCAGAAGCTATCTTTTACATCTTGATAGCTATAAATGTCCCTTACATCGCTCTATTGGCGTCCCGCCAAGCATTGAATACTTCCTGGAACCCCCCCCCCCCCCTTTTCAAGCCCCTGAAAACGCCTCTGCCATGCAATTTGTATGATATTTCATTAACATCAACTAATTTGCACTTGTTGCAATCACCGTAAACCGATGTAACGCTTTCATACTTGAGGCAGTTAGGAAGAAACCCGTGAAGGTCGCATTTCCGTATTATCGCCGAATGTCGCCTCCGAACCCACCCAAAACTGTGCCCTGGAACCGCCTCTGTTCAGAATAAGAACTCAAAATTTTGACTCCAAATGCGATATTCAATTCTATGAAAAGTCCCAAAATTTCATGGGCCTGCTCCCAGCCGTTCTGGAGATATCTGCGAAAAACATGAGGGGGGGGGGGCGGAATCCGCCCCCCCCCTGTTACAAATAGGGTTAATATCTACAGTGCTCAAACCGATGAACGCAAGCACATATGCACATCGACATAGAAACTGATGCACTAGCTCATGATCGCCTTATAAATTGAAACTTGCGCACCACTTTGGCAAAAAACGCGGCAGCGAAATATGGCTGCACACAAAATGGCTGCACTGTCAAACACAAAAAAAAAAATCAGTAAAACTTCACAAGTAAATGAATGCAGTGTTGTTTTCACTTTGAACTTTTGACGAAATACCCATTGCCCATTCTATTGTAATTGCTGCTTCATGACATTTTCAGGGACTGGAGAGGGACAAAATCGTCAACTGCCAAAATGTTCAAATAGGCCCTGGTTGGTACTGGCAAAGGGGGGGGGGGGGGGCAAAAGCAATATGGCCCCACCTTTGGGAGCCAAAGGGGGGGGGGGGCATGGCCCCCGTGCCCCCCCCCCCCCCCCTGCGGCCGCCAGTGGGGGGGGGGACATACGCTGTCCCGGTCTGACTGAGGGGCGAGTCGGCTTACGCTGCACCGGTCCGGCTGAGGGGCGAGACGGCCATACGCTGCCCCGGTCTGGCCGAGAGCCGAGACGGGCATACGCTGCACCGGTTCGGCTGAGGGCCGAGACGGTCGTACGCTGCCCCGGTCTGGCTGAGGGGCGAGACGGGCATACGCTGCACCGGTCCGGCTGAGGGGCGAGACGGCCACACGCTGCCCCGGTCTGGTTGAGGGGCTAGACGGCCATATGCTGTACCGGTCCGGCTGAGGAGCGAGACGGCCGTACGCTGCCCCGGTCCGGCTGAGGGGTGAGACGGCCGTACGCTGCCCCGGTCCGGCTGATGGGCGAAACAGCCGTTCGCTGCCCCGGTCCGACTGAGGAGTGAGTCGGTCATACGCTTCCCCAGTCCGGCTGAGGGAGGAGACGGCCATACGTTGTACCTGGAAATGTTGCAAATGGCATTGTTTTGGCTTAGTGTTCAAGATATGCGTTTTAAAACAACTTTTAAAAAACAAAATATTTCCAAATATAGCCTTGCAACATAACTTATTTATCTAACGGCGACGACTTCAAATTGCTGCTCTCGTCAACACCCGTCAAAAGACCGCAAAACGCTCGAAAGCGCAGCTGCGGTGACTGTGCTGGCCACGACTGGACCAGAGGACCAGTGACGTCGTCGGTAATGTTTAGCTGCTCGGCAGAAGATACATGGGGAATCCCGGGGTGACACCCCCTGCCCCCTCTTTGGAGGGCCAGCAATATCAGCTTGAGTTGTTGCAGCAGTTGGCCGCCAGGAACCGCTAGTGAGCCAGGGTGTTATGACATCGCAAGCAAATGGTACCAGTTAAATATTTAACGCTAAATATTTATTTATTTATAAATCAATCAATCAATCAATATTTAGTGGTACCATTTGCTTGCAATGTCATATTACCCTAGCTCACTAGTGGTCCCTGGCGGCCAACTGCTGCAACAACTCCAGCTGATAGTGCCCTTTGGAGCTGCTAATGCATCGATTTTGTTCCCAAATTGAAATAAAATAAGAAATATTTTGAGGTAGGTTGGTTTGGTTGATATATTGTTGCATATGTTTGATAACATTTGAATTAGGATGATTTAGGGGAAATATTAGACTGGCTTTAAGATTGTCATATTTGGGTTACTTTATTTCATTTTAGTAAAAATATTCAGGTTGTTCACCCCCAAACATTAACTCACTGCACCTTAGGTGTTGCCTTGGTGGGCAAGCAGGACAACTTGCCCTCCAACCTCTGGTTGGTGACTCCCTGAGATTTATGCAGAGATAGGACTCCCTGAGCTATTTTGTAAAATATAGTTTCCTTATTCCTAGTAAAAACAACTATGGATGTCTTCCCCAAGACATTTTGCCCTAAAACATTCTAACATCAATAATTAACAGTCGGGGGGGGGGCAGTCACCATAAATATCCAAAACAGAATTTGGGACCTTTCCAGGCCTGAGAGAGCCATAGGCGTACCCAGGATTTCGCCAAAGTAGTACCCTCAGCCAGTTTATGGGCCCCCAGAGCGTCAGGGCGGGTCCCTTTCGAAGACTGAGGGCCCTTTTACCCCTACCCCAGCGAAACAAATGTTGTGCTGGGGTTGGGTAAATAATGCAAATGCGTTGTTAAGCACGGGTAAATAATGCAAATAAAAAGTTAATCTCAGATCGACATGTTTTTAAGTCATGATTTGAAGGAAGGGAAAGTATCCTGAAGGTTGAAACGATTCTTAAAAGAGACCTCTATGCATGGGTGGAGTTTCCTATTCAAATGGTAGGGCCACTGACCCACCAACTTTGTGTTTTGCCCCACCAACTCAAGTCAGATTTGGAGGTCATCCGGAATTAAAATTGGCATTTTCAACTCAATCAAGCAAAATTAAATTTTGTCCCACCAACTTTCTTGCAAAAGCTCCACTCATGCCTCTATGGGTCTGTTGGGCCCACTGAGCCCTGAGGCCTTGGAAGATCGGTCTTGAAGGGCCTAGCAGGGATCAGGGGGTAGGCAGGATTTCTCCCAGGGGGGGGGGGGGGGGGGGCAAATGGGATCAGAGGGGCCCTCAGCCAAGAGGGCCCACAAATTAACCCTCCCCCTACGTGGGGGCTTGACAGGCCCCCCTGAGGTTTTTCTTGAATAACATTTTACACATGCTGTGCATCTTGCTGACATTTTCGGTAGCTGAGTTTACAACAATTATATGTAAGCTGTAAAAATGTAATTGAAATTAGTTGAGTAGTTTGAGAAATAATCATGTTTTGATGTCATGTTGGTGGAAAAACGATAAATATTTGAAAAATTGTAGAAAACCGAGTTTTTAAGTAAATTGCAAACGCAATTCACCAAAGATACAAAATGGCATTCTCTTTAAAATGGCAATCTCGGATTGGCAAAATTTTGAGTTTTTGACCACTAAAATTAAAAATATTAAACAAAATCCCACAAAATCAAAATTTTCAAATATGTTAGAAAAACCGGAATATATGTGAGAGAACTGAGCATGGACAATACACATACCAAATTTCAAAGCAATATCTTCATTTTTGACAGAGTGATCGCTCCCAAGTGTAAGAAACTGATGACGTCATTTTAAAATAACTTTTTTGACTTTTTTTAACAAGATACGAACAAATAATTACCTTTTCTACATTTCTGAGCCAAAACTGGTCTAGGAACATGCCTTTTTATTTACATTTATAAATTTATAATTTGATCCTGCTATGGTCAGCCGGCGGCCGGCCAGTACACAGGCGACTGTGGTATCTTGGATAGAGCGATTGCTTAACGAGACAGTGGTTGCCAGGGTCCACACACTTCCAAAAGTCAAATATTCCAAAATGTCCAAAAAGTCAATTTTTTTACCACTCTTTTTCAGGCTATATAAATTGCAGGCCATATAAATTAACATCCCACTACCACACCCACCACATCCACACCCACCACACCCACATCCACCACATACACACCCACACACCCACACCCACCACACCCACACCCACCACACCCACATCCACCACATACACACCCACACCCACCACACCCACACCCACCACATACACACCCACACCCACCACATACACACCCACACCCACCACACCCACCACATCCACACCCACCACACCCACATCCACCACATACACACCCACACCCACCACACCCACACCCACCACACCCACACCCACCACACCCACACCCACCACACCCACACCCACCACACCCACACCCACCACACCCACACCCACCACACCCACACCCACCACACCCACACCCACCACACCCACACCCACCACACCCACACCCACCACACCCACACCCACCACACCCACACCCACACCCACCACACCCACACCCACACCCACACCCACACCCACACCCACACCCACACCCACACCCACACCCACACCCACACCCACACCCACACCCACACCCACCACACCCACCACACCCACACCCACACCCACACCCACACCCACACCCACACCCACACCCACACCCACACCCACCACACACACACACACACACCACACACACCACACCCACACCCACCACACCTACACCCACCACACCTACACCCACCACACCCACACCCACACCAACACCCACCACACCCACACCCACACCCACCACACCCACACCCACCACACCCACACCCACCACACCCACCACACCCACCACACCCACACCCACCACACCCACCACACCCACACCCACCACACCTACACCCACCACACCCACACCCACACCAACACCC
>JAXIVJ010003222.1:95000-96939 GCA_036785665.1 Chirona hameri | reverse complement strand
CCTATTTTAACCCGGCATTGACTGGGGTCTCAGCAGAACGCCATTGGACGGGGGTTAACGCCCTTCCCCTGGTTATCTTCCGAACCAATGATCGCAGCGAGACGCGAAAGGCAGCGATCGAAAGCTCTTAATGAGAAAAATCTAAAGTATGCAAAAAATGTCAAAGTTAGGTCATATGTCAGGTTACGATCAGGTCAAAGGTCAAAATCGGCGTATGTGAGTTTATGGGCCATACTTTCTATCTAAAGCCTTCGATTTCGACCAGTTTCACCCAAAGTGCTGCCAAAGGTTTGATACATATCCCGCATGAGCTAAAGTGAGATTGTTAGCCAAGGTCAAGGTGAAGGTCAGGTCACAAAAGGTCACTATGCTCAAAATATCTACGAAAGTCATGCAACACATGTTTTATGAGTTATTTTCCAAGTATAGTTCGATTGTGATAATCATTTTACCACCTGACGTCATTTACGTGAAGGAAATGTCAATTTCAGGTCAAGCTCAGGTCACCGAAAGTCAAAATTTTAAATGGTTAAATCTAAACAAAAAGGCATGTTTCTAGACCAGTTGTGGCTCAGAAATACAGTGGTGGCATTTATTTATCTGTATCTAGTCAATAAAGCCAAACAACGCAATTGCATGACGTCATAAGTTACCCATACTTTAGATGTCATAAGTAAGTCAAAAGTAGAGATATAAGTTTGAAATTTGGCATGGTAGTTGACTAGGTATGGTTCTCTGACATATCTTCCAGTTTTTTTTGAATATTTTTGATAATTTTCCACACAAAAAAACATTTTTGTTTAGTTTTTGTAGTAAAAAACTACAAATGGCCAAAATCTGAGACAAGCCAGTTTCTAGCCGTTGCAATTTGCGATTTTGGGCGTTTTTTTAAATTGCATTTTGCTGCAAATGTGGCATTTGTACTGCTTGCCAAAGTTTAGCTGATTTTGGTGTAAAACTCGTGTGTAGTGACGTCACTAAATTCGCTATAACTCGAGAGAAAACAAATCGACGGTTTTTTCTTTGTGTACTACACAGAACGTAAAAATGAAGTATAAGAACGTACCCGAAGTTTCACGTTCATAGTGCTATTCGTTTTTCAGCTATTGCGAAAATTCAGCAGGGGGGGGGGCGTTAAACGCCCCCCAGTCAATGGCGGGTTAATGAGTCGAAAACACCAAATAGGTCGCCGTCTGGGGCCAAACTAAACTGCAGATTTAAATGCACTTTGTCAAATGCTTGTTGATTGTTCATAAAAGTTTGGTACACATTCGCAAAATATGGAGTGCAGGAAACATGTTGCATACCTTCATGATACATAACAATGCGTAGGGAGGCTAATTTGAGCTCGGACAGTGAATTCGTTACCAAATACCTACTTGCTGAGTACCGATCGTCATAAACGTGGAACGCTTATAAACTTTAACTTGAAATAACATCGGCTAGGGACATTGTTATGCAAAATGTGATTGGATTTACTTATAAGATGAGCGCTTCTTCCCATTTCAAGCGCTAACTCCATGTTTGTGGAAAAATTTAATGATTTCCCTTTAACCCTATTTGTAACAGGCTCCTGGCTACCCCTATTTGTAACAGGGGGGGGGGGGGGCGGATTCCGCCCCCCCCCCCGGAGATCTCGAGATCTACCCGTCCGATTTTCAAAAATGAAACAGTGTTTGGTGTCCCTCAACACGATCTACATTTCTAAATAATAAAAAAATCTAAATTTTGGATAGGGGGGGGGGGGGGGGGGGGGAGGGGGGGGGGGGGCAACAGGGGGGCAAAAACGACTAATTTTAGTGGTATTTTGATCCAACATAGCTTTCATGTTTATCGACCGATTTTAACACAACTAATAGGGATCGATAGAGAATGAATTGGAAATTGATATATATCGGTGACGTTTGAAAATTCAAAAATAATAGGCGTGTGCAGGTCA
>JAXIVJ010003222.1:62500-90000 GCA_036785665.1 Chirona hameri | reverse complement strand
AGATCTGAGACCAGGGACATTAGCCAAGGGGGGGGGGGGGTGACACGGGGTCATACCCCCTGAACAAACCAATTTTACACTAGATAAAATGGGATCCTGCTGACGCCCGAACCCCCCCCCCCCCCTGGTCAACAACCTTTGGCTGAGGAGCGAAATTGTATTCTACCACTGACGTGCCCCCCTCCCCCTGATACAAATCCTGGCTACGTGCCTGGCTAAGACAGCGGCAAACAGAATATCTACAACATCAGCTGCATATGAGGTTGTAATGGATGCAATACAAGTTACGTGAGGAAGAAAACGGGTAGGGTGTTAAAGTTAGATTAAAGGAACATAAAAGTGATGTTAAGTTTGCCATACTTCAAACGCTATTGTTCTGTATATTGATCAATGCAAACACTTACCTGATTAAGAGGGTACTAGAATACTAGACAATAATATAACAAAGCAAACACCATTTTTTTAGAGGCAGCACATATTTTTTTATCGGGAAACATTGAACTCCAGAAATGGATTTATAACATTGGCTTCTTCTGCGGTTAGTTTAGCTGTGAGATCGTTGTGAAATACTCACATGAATATGTTTTTTTCGAGTGTCTTTGGACGGTTTATATCTGTGACATTGACTTGACCTGCTATCCCTTCGCTCAATCACAGTGAACATGGTACTAATACTTGTTACCGAAAGCTTTGTGAAATAAATATATCTGAATTACCGTTGTCATTGATCCATGAGGTTAAGCTTATCCCGATTCTATATATCCAAATATTCCATTTATACCGGTACAATCAATGTCGAATCATTTACCACTTATTAGTATTATGCTAGATATAAATTACGTACCTATTGCAATGTAACGTTCACCTATCACTTCTGAACCTGTTTGTACTTTGGCGAACTATGCGTTCACAAATGTATATATTTTTTAGTCAAAACTATCGAAGTAGCTTCACGGAATTAAGGACGTTCCGCTTGATTTGGGTATTCGTGAAGGGATGCATATATTAGAAACCATCCATAGGAATTAATCGGATCGGAGTCGTATTGCATTGGAATTAATTAATCATTTAAAGGGAAATCATGACATTTTCCCACAAAAATGGAGTTAGCACTTGAAATCGCCAGACGAGACCAAAATATATTGTAAATTCATCACATTTTGCATGAAAACTTTCCTACCGAAAGATATTTCAAGTTATAGTTGATAAGCGTTCCACACTTTTAACGATCGGTACTTGCAAGTACTTTTGGTCTTCATCAAACTGCGGGCTTTTTCCGTATTGTTTTTTTTACGCAATGGAGTGGAAAATATATTGTGCGTTCTGGCTTGTTGTGATTATATGCCCGGCGATCTTCTAAAACTAACAGCGATTGGAAAAAGTGGCAATAAAATCGGAAGCTCATCGATGCACATCAACAGCGGCATAGTTAGTGGTTGCGACCCTCAATTTTTGCAATTTGATTCATTTGTTTTCAACATTAGGAGTTTTGTATAATTTGTATGTGGCTGTATATAACACTATGCTTTATATTATCATGAAAAATAATATTTTTCCAAAAAAACTAACAAACAATAACACAAAACTGGCAATTAAATCGGAAGTTCATCGATGCACATCGACGGCGACCTATTAAGCGTCGGCGATTTGTTTACAAAGTCATTGTCATGCTTCTCGGCGCACTTAACCATTTGTGGCGAGTTATTCCTGATTAGTATACCCAAGTCCCGTAGCAAGCTTCGTTAATGACGTCACTGGTGCCATTCTTGTGTAGCATTGCAAAATATATCTGATTTTGAGTTGAAAGCTAATTAAAGACTTATTCAATTTTTTTAAAGTTTGAATTTTCTTGTTAATCATTATTAAAGGTGTTTTATCACTGTATTTCATAGTAGTTGACACTTCAGAAACTTATGACGTAATAATATTGTATCCAATATGCATTTCTCTCGCCTTTTGCTATTGTGGCGCAGTGCCGAGTGCTTTACGAATACTTGCTTGCCTGGTGTTCAAATCATTCCGCCCGTATTCTAAGTACCGTGATTCCGCCCTTATTTCATTCGAGTTGGTATAGTTTGCATCAGTGGCGCACACAGGGGGGGGGGGGGTCAAAGGGGTCAGCTGACCACCCCGAAATTTCTGAGGGGCCCGTATTTCTGAGGGGCCCGTTTCTGGTAGGGGCCCGGTCTTGGTAGAGGCCCGGTCTTGGTCAGGCCCGATCG
The DNA here is from genome assembly GCA_036785665.1 of Chirona hameri. Taxonomy (NCBI): domain Eukaryota; kingdom Metazoa; phylum Arthropoda; class Thecostraca; order Balanomorpha; family Balanidae; genus Chirona; species Chirona hameri. The sequence continues at coordinate 87,778 of JAXIVJ010003222.1, read as the reverse complement.
AGGTAGGGGCCCGGTGCTGGAAAAGGCGTGGCATGAGATGATGGGGCCTGGTCACAACAGGGCCCGGTCCTCGCATATTCTTGACACGGGCCTGTTTCTGGTAGGGGCCCGGTCTTGGTCAGGCCTGATCGAGGCAGGGACCCGGTGCTGGCAAAGGCGTGACATGGGGCCCGGTCAGAACGAGAGCCCGGTACTTGAACATTATTGATGCGGGCCCGTTTCTGGTAGGGGCCCGGTCTTGGTCAGGCCCGATCGAGGCAGGGGCCCGGTGCTGGCAAAGGTGTGATATGGGGCCCGGTCAGAACGAGGGCCCGGTCACAACAGGGCCCGGTCATTGCATATTCTTGATACGAGCCCGTTTCTGGAAGAGGCCCGGTCTTGGTCAGTACCGATCGAGGCAGGGTCCCGGTGCTGGCAAAGACGTGGCATGGGGCCCGGTCAGGACGAGGGCCTGGTCATAACAGGGCCCGGTCCTCGCATATTCTTGATACGGGCCCGTTTTTTGGTAGGGGCCCGGTCTTGGTCAGGCCCGATCGAAGCAGGGGCCCGGTGCTGACAATGGCGTGATATGGGCCCGGTCACAACAGGGCCCGGTCCTTGCATATTCTTGATGCGGGCCCGTTTCTGGTAGGGGCCGGTCTTGGTCAGGCCCGATCGAGACTGGGGCCCGGTGCCGGGAAAGACGTGATATAGGGCCCGGTCAAAACGAAGGCCCGGTCACAACAGGGCCCGATCCTTGCAAATTCTTGATACGGGCGTATTTGATATTGATACGTATTTTTTACATTATCCATTGTTGCTTCAGGAAATGGTTTATGGCAACTTGTGGCAACATGATGGTGGGCGCGAATGACGTAGTCGAGGCGCACTAAAACCCCAACGATGATGATGATGACATAACTACCTGGGATCGGACTGCCTAACCTGCCTAACCTTAAAATATAATTGTTGTTGTTGTCATTTACCTGCCTAACCTGCCTAACCTGTAAAATATATTTTGTGTTGTTGTCATTTACCTCATTTCATCAAATTTACTCTCGACAGTTGTACTGCACATCAGTAGCACACGCACATCAAATTCGCACATCAGTAGCACACGCTGTCACCTTACACGACATTGACAAGAAAATTATAATGTCTCAGGTCCCATGCTGTAGGGGGCCCGCTCAAAAACAAGTGACCGAAATCCGCGAAGTTTTCTAAAAACGGGTGGGGCCCGCTCACAAGGGGGCCCGCTTTTAGGGATCTGACCCCCGAAATGGAATCCTGCGTGCGCCACTGGTTTGCATGTTGTTGTTATTCATGACTTATACTGATAGTCAGTCAGGCATCACGGATGCTTCACGGATTGCTTCACGGATCAGTTTAATCGGAAACGTCACAGAGCCTCCAAAAATGCCGCACTCGATGTAAACAATGGTAGGGAAGGACGAATTTGTCAATGACTTTCATGATGTACACAAGGTACTTGTTTTGTATTTTTTCCAAACTTACAACTTTGAATTTGGGAATAATTTTATTTAATTCTTAATTTTAAATAAAATAATTTTAAAACCATAACGGTAGCCTAAGAAATTGTTGCTAACAAAATCAAAAGGTCATTATTTCCCTTTAACGCTTCAGAATACTAGGTACTTATATTCCACACCATAACTGTGGTGGCAATTGCAAATAGCGTCAACACATGACAACGGTTTCATTTGGCGATTTTCGATGACGTGTTCGGAATCTTCAGATCATCTTAGCTGATATCTTAATAAGAGCTTCAAGTCTTCGGTATTTGTCGTTACCTGTTACCCATCACTATCGATGTGAGCAGTATGTGCGGCGGAGCGGTGTTTGCGCTCGAAATCAGTCAAGACTATCCCGCCGATCACCGATGTAATGCGGCACAGCATACCTGCCGCTCAGAACCCGAGAGGCGCTCTAGCGGAACGGCGTCTGGTAGCGAGACACGGCGGGGGGGGGGGGGGGGGGGGGGGGGGGGGGGGGGTCGTATTATATAGGCACGTATTTGCGCATGCATAACGGCAGAACAGTTTTTTGGGCATATTCCTAGAAGTCAACACAATTTAAAAACACTCAGAATTTTGTTTTCTTTTGCGTTAGTAACTTTTATTCCGGTAACTTTGATTTTAAAGCAAAATTGCCGGATAAAAGTTGCTTAGATTTTCGTAAATATTGGATTTACTTAGATTGGGTATATTTACATTGTATCTTATGGAGTCATGGGATATTTTCATAAGGTATATACATACAGGCATGCTCGAATATAAACTGAAACCTAAACTTCAATACCTATTGTGGGCTTTCGTATCGATTAGTGTTAGCGAAACAACTTAAGTGAACCTCGGTTTTCAATGCACACAGCTAAATCACCTTTCCAGGATCTTAGACATCCGCCCAACTTTTTTACAATGTCCTTCATTCATTATCACGCTTCTTTTATGTCATTGATATTGTTAGGTATGTCTAAGAAACCCTTAAGATACCTATGAATCAAGTGGTCAACATAAATGCTAACAATTTAGTGAAATATGAATGCTCTCAAAATATTTTCTACCATATTAAAGTTGTTAATCATAAATGGGCATTCTATCCGTGGTGATGGTTGTATGCAGGGCTAGGAGCGGAATGGGGGATGGGTGGGCGAAGGGGGGGGGGGGGGGCAGAGGTCGTCTCATTTGTCAGAGCTCAGCAGCTCGGCTGTCAACACCCCGAGACGGAGCATTGTCGGAACGCATCGCTCGCCCGACAATTAAGCGTGATTACCCGTATGAAGGCCGGTGGATGCGACAAAAACCTGACGAAACCGATCCAATGTCCTGCGGCGCCGCTTCCCCGGCCAAGCGCTCCGCCCCCCGTCACGTGACTGCATGGCTGACGGGTGCCGCGTCACGTGCTCAGTGAAGGCTGACGGCTGAAGAGTCACGTGACCGGCCGACACCGACGGCCGCGGGGTCACGTGACTGGTCACGGCTGGCGGCGGCGTGTGATGCGCGGCGGGTGCGGGTTGTCGTGCATCTCAAGGTCAGGGCGAGTCACTGGATTGTACCCATTTCCTGAGTGCCTTAGCTGATTTCACGCGTACCTGGAGGCGGAAATGACAATCTAGGCAGAGCTGAAAGGTAACTGGTGAGACAAGAAACACACAATCAAACGGCGGCTTCGGTAAGGCCTAACAAAAACTAAGCAAATGCTACACTGTTGCGTCATTGTTTACGCATCACTAAGCGCTATTTAAAGTTACACTTACCTAACGGAAAACAAAATCGTTTAATACCTTTGAGCCGACAAATCAGTCACCTGTTAGCAAAGCTGTCACTGAAGTGTTCATAAGACACGAATGCCCTCATTGGTTGCTTTATTATTTAATTGTGTTGCAATTAAATAATAAAGTAACCTTGCTTTATTATTTAATTGTGGGCTATGTGTTGCCAATAAGATTTCGCAGCTCCAGCCGAGCCATCATCCTTTTGTATTCGGTCTACATAACTGATAACACCAACGTCTCTAATCCAAATTTGAACTGCCTCTGCCCGTAAAACCAACTAACTGCCCCGACACGCATTTTTATTTTATTGTATTACACATCGCACCCCGAAAAACACTGGGCCTCACTCGAACAAGCTTTGGTAATGGATTTACAGAATGCATGTCACCCGCACAAACATACAGTCGGAAAGTAATTAATTGTAACGATTTAATTCAGGTTATGGTCATTAGGAATTCGCACATTCATACTCCAGTTGAAATTGTGTCTAATTATAGCCGTTCTACCTTATTACATGTGCGTGTGTATGCCCCCCAATTTTCGAAAGAACAACTCCGAGGTTTGGAGGGGACATTACATTCTAATGGAATACAATTTGAGTTAGGCATTAGGTTGATGAAACTGACAAGCTTTTCGACATTGTACAACTTAACGCTGTAGCCGCTGGGCTTCTCGGCCACTTTCGAGTCGCTGAGGAGGCTATTTTTGCACCCCCTCCCCGCCTCGCCCTCCTTGGTTCTTCGGCAATATCATTCGAACATGTAGCGATAGCGACTTGAAGCTATGAGCTATGGGCACTCTTTGGTATCATTGCCATGTCAGGTCAGGTCAGTGAACTCATTTCCATGGGCACCGCTAATCCTCCTTGATCACGATCAGCGCGTTGATCGCGATTACACGGCCCATGGAAACACCGGTATTCCTGTATTTAACAAATACACCTCCACCCGTTAATAAGTGGCCAGGGCCCAGCGGCACCCCCACCCTCGATCACAAAGAAGCGCGACACTATACGTTACCATCGGAAAACAACAGAGCAAAAGCCACGGCACTCCATGCTAAAAAATGGAAATAAACATCATAAAGCAAATGAAGAGAGGGTGTTAGACATGGTGATATAGAAGAAGGCAGATGACATGACAAATGACAGATGACTGGGCTCAAGCACGTAGCCAAGGGAAGGGTGACGGGGGCGGCCGCCCCCCCCCCCCCCCCCCTGTAGGCCAGGAGGGCCCTTTTATGGCGCGCGAGGGCCCTTTTCGGCGCGCTGCGCGCGCCGAAAAGGGCCGACGGGACCGCGCGAAGCGCGGTATCATAGGCTCTTTACTACACGAAGCGTGGTCTTTAGAGAGTTTAGAGGACTTCAGAGGCCCTTTAGGGCCACCAGGGCCCTCTCTGAAAGACCAGAGGGCCCCTTGGACGTTCAAAAGAGCCCTGTGTATGTCAGAGCGGCCCTTGGCCAGACCGAAAGGGCCCCTGAGCGGGTCAGAGGGCCCCCTGAGCACGTCGAATGGGCCCCCCTGAACACGTCGAATGGGTCCCTAGCCAGCACAGAGGGGCCCCTGGGCAGGTTGAGAGGCCCCTGAGCATGTCGACAGGGTGACAAAGCGGCCAGCGCAGTCCTTTGCCAGGTCATAAGGGCCCCTGAGCAGGTTGGAGGAGCCGTGACCAGACCGAAAGGGCCCCTAGGTAGGTCAGAAGGGCCCCTGAACATGCCGAATGAGCCCCTAGCCAGCACGCAGGGGCACCAGGGCAGGTCGGAGGGCCCTCGGAGCATGTCTCAAGGCGACAAAGCAGCCAGCGCAGTCCCTTGCTAGGTCGGAAGGGCCCCTTAGAAGGTTAAAGGGCCCCTGGAGAGACCAGAGGACCCCTGGCAAGTTAAAAGGGCCCCTGCGCAGATCGGAGGGGCCACTGACCAGACCGAAAGGACCCCTGGGCGGGTGAGAAGGGCCCCTGAACATGCCGAAGTGGCCCCTGGCCAGCACAGAGGGGCTCCAGGGCAGGTCGGAGGGCCCCTTGAGCATGTCGGCAGGGCGACAAAGTAGCCAGCGCAGGCCGACCAGAAGAGTGGCTGGGCCGATCGGAGGGGCTCCTGGGCAAGTCAGAGGGGCCCCTGGCTAGACCGAAAGGGTCCCTGGGCCGGTCGGAAGGCCCCTTGAACATGCCGGATGAGTTCCTAGCCAGACTGGAGGGGCCCCTGGGCAGGTCGGAGGGGCCCCTGAGCAGGGGCGGCGGATTGCGGGGGTAGGGTACCCAAAATTCCCCCAGTCGGAAATCCTGGGGGGAAAAGGGTAGTTTTGCCCCCCCCCCCCCAGATTTTAGCCTACTCAATCTGGGGGCAACATGACCCTTCCCCTCCCCAGGATTTTCATTTGAGGGGGGGGGGGGAGATTTTGGGTACCCTGTGCCCCGCAATCCGCCGCCCCTGCCCCTGAGCATGTCGGCAGGGCGACAAAGCAGCCAGTGCAGTCCCTGGCCAGGTCGGAAGGACCTCTGAACAGGCCGAATGGGCCCCTTGACACACAAGAGGGGCTTCTTGGAAGGTCAGAGGAGTCTCTGGTGAGACCGTAAGGGTCAAACACGTAGAGATCCTAGATGAAGATTAAATACAAAGAGGACTTACTCCACAATAAAAATATTAAAAGCAGAGCTTTCGGGTATATTGTAACACCCTCCGTCAGGGTGCTACAATATACCCGAAAGATCCGATTTGATTTTTTCCTGTAGAGTAAGCCCTCTTTGTATTATATATATATATATATATATATATATATATATATATATATATATATATATATATATATATATATATATATATATATATATATATATATATATATATATATATATATATATATATATATATATATATATATATATATATATATATATATATATATATATATATATATATATATATATATATATATATATATATATATATATATATATATATATATATATATATATATATATATATATATATATATCACCCACTCCACATCATGTCTTTTCGCTTCGCAGATCCCAGATGAGTCCCTGAACAGGTCGGAAGGGCGTGGAAAAGGTCAGAGGGGCCCCTAGACGATCTGAAGGGACCTTGGGCCTTTCAACAGTAAGAATACAGTTGTACAGGGAATAACACTAAAAAATTTAGCGCCACTCCGCGGCGCAATTTAACTACAAATTAAATTATATGCGGGTTAGGAAAAAAATCGGTCAGTTTCTCGGCGCATTTATGTGTTATGTTGCTATTTCCTATATTATTGGTCAAAATAGTTCACTTTAGCACTTTTTCCCCGCACTTCTAAACGCACAATATAGCAATTTTAGAGGTCCGCACCATACGCAATGAGACGCATTGATGAGAAAGCAACCCAGGGCATAAAACTCAAAATTTTCGCGCCGCTCCGCGACGCAATTTGTTTAACCCTATTTGTAACAGGCTCCTGGCTACCCCTATTTGTAACAGGGGGGGGGGGGATTCCCCCCCCCCCGGAGATCTCGAGATCTACCTGTCCGATTTTCAAAAATGAAACAGTTTTTGCTTCCCCTCAACACGATCTACATTTCTAAATAATAAAAGAATATACATTTTGGATAGGGGGGCAACAGGGGGGCAAAAAGTACAAATTTTAGTGGTATTTTTGATCCACCATAGCTTTGATGTTTATCGACCGATTTCAACACAACTAATTGGAATCGATAGTGATTGAATTGGAAATCGATATATGATGGTGACGTTTGAAAATTCAAAAAATCATAGGCGTGTGCAGGTCACTCAATATGGGGGTGAAGTAAATGCGTAATAAACACCATTTTTGGATGTTTTTTTTTGATACATGAAATGGTATGTGATTGTGACATTAGAAAACTGTTATAAATCATTTTTTTTTGCCATAGGCGGTACCTGGTTAGTGAAAAAGGAGGTCAAATTGGAAAAAAAATATTAACCGCAGACAAGTTGCTACCCAGCACTATACATATGTTACTGATCATAGATAGTTTCTTTTTGCATGTTGTACTTCATCATAGGCGTATCTAGGATCCAGACTGGGGCGGCACAAGACCTTTTGATAAGTATATTATCCGCTATTATGATACTAACTAGTCAACAGTGACTATTTCACTACAACTTCAATTAATATTTCTTACCCCCTATTTACCCTACCTGGACTCGCATATTATCTTATAATCGTTCGTAGAGTAGCCTGTGGTGCGTGTTTCATTCGAAAACTGCCGTATGTTATGCCATTGCACGCCCTTGCCTCTTAGTTTCCTTGCAATAATATGGCCCCCTTTCTTCCATTCCTGAGCGCGCCTCTGCCAAAAATTACTTTATTCCCTTTTCTGGCCTCATATGTGCATATATCATTATAAGCTAAACGTCTATTGCGCCGTTATCGCTGGCATATCGTCATCACCATGCCAGTCACCCCCCTTTTCATGTGTCTGAACACGCCCCTGAAACTCCATATGTAATAAATTATGTAAATAATGGAAGCAGAAGCTATCTTTTACATCTTGATAGCTATAAATATCCCTTATATCGCTCTATTGGCGTCCCGCCAAGCATTGAATACTTCCTGGAAACCCCCCCCCCCCCTTTTCAAGCCCCTGAAACCGCCTCTGCCATGCAATTTGTATGATATTTCATTAACATCAACTAATTTGCACTTGCTGCAATCACCGTAAACCGATGTAACGCTTTCATACTTGAGGCAGTTAGGAAGAAACCCGTGAAGGTCGCATTTCCATATTATCGCCAAATGTCGCCTCCGAACCCACCCAAAACTGTGCCCTGGAACCGCCTCTGTTCAGATTAAGAACTCAAAATTTGACTCCCAAATGTGGTATTCAATTGTATGAAAAGTCCCCAAATTTCATGGGCCTGCTCCCAGCGGTTCTGGAGATATCCGCGAAAAACATGAGGGGGGGGGGGGGGGGCGGAAACCGCCCCCCCTGTTACAAATAGGGTTAACGAGTCCCAGGTCTTGAGCTTAAAAAAAATATTCCAAGTTAGTATAGCTGATTCCAAATTCGTGTCGCTGGTTCCAAAGTTGATGTGGCAGTTTGCTAACTCCAGCTCCTAAACGTTGGCATGCCATACCTGCCATACTGCATTTTCCAGCCTTGTAACGTGCCTTTTCCTGCGTTTTTTTGGGGGGGGGGGGGGGGTGTGGGGGGGGGGGGGCTTTCAACGCTTGGGAAGGGGCCCTTTCAACGCTCGGGAAGGGGCCCTTTCGAGGCGCCGCCCCTCCCTGGACGAAATCCTGGCTACGTGCCTGACTGGGCTGGTCAGGCGACATGGGTGGAGTTCCCTATTCAAATGGTGTGGCCACTGACCCACCAACTTTGAGTTTGGCCCCCCCCCCCCCATTTTGTGTTTTCGATTTTGCCCCACCAACTGTTGTCAGATTTGAAGGCTTCCTGGCGTTAAAATTGTCCTTTTTCACCTCAAACTTGCAAAACAACCACCCAATATGGCATTTTACTCCACCAACTTTGTCTAAAAGGCTCCACCAGTGGTGTCGGTTTTTCAAAACGATTAGGGTGCGGGGTGGGGCTAACAGGGACGGATCCAACGGGAGCCTATCAGCGCGCATGGCTTTACCGAAACCACCGAAACCGGCTAAAATTTAACACATTTTAAATAAATTCTAGGCAACTTGTACAAAGGACAGTATTTTACATCAATTCATAATGCAAAAAAAAGACGAAAGCTCATGAGTTTTGGAATTCTGTCGAACGGCCCCTCAAACCAACGTTTTTGGCCGGTCTGCATCCGCCAGAAGGCCCTGATCGATCTGTCGTCAGCACATTTGTCAGCACCAATCACGGCCCAGTATTCTGCCTACGTCATGTCACGTGACCACAAAGGTAGGTGGAATACTGGGCCGTGATTGGTAGGCAGGCAGAATACTGGGCCGTGATTAGTGCTGACAAACATGCTGACAAACGTGCTGACGCACATCGATCAGGGCCTTAGTAAAACGTCAATGCCATTGCCATTGACTGGGGGGGGGGGGGATATCTCCCCTGACGAATTTTCGCAATAGCTCAAAAAACAATAGCGATATCAACGTGCAGCTTTTAGTACATTCTCCTACATCAATGTTACGTCTTCTGTGCATAAATGAAGCAATTTTGTCGAGAACAAATAGAGATATAACGAATTTAGTGACGTCACTACACACGAGTTTGGCGAGGAAAAAAATAAGCTAAACTTTAACAGATTGTACAAAGTCCATATTTAAACCAAATGCAATAATAAAACGTCAGAAGATATAAAATGGCAAGGGCTACAAAATAGATATCTCGGATTTTGGAAAAGTTTGGTTTTTTACCCCTAAACAAAATAATTAAAAAAAATCAATTCAAAAAGCCGATTTCCTCGGAAAAATGCCCCAAAAATCAAACATAGCAAATATGTTAAATATTCACCGGATGTCGCATCTTTATACATAAAGAGGTGCTTTAATACAAACTTTTATAGTAAAAGCTGCGTAGATTTGCTTTTGAAATACGAAACGTGTCAATTTGTTTCCCATTTCAGGCGGTTTGGGAGGATTGGCCGCTTTGTCCCCTCTTGGATCCGCCAGCGGTCAAAAACATTGGAGGGAGGAGGGTAGGCCATTGGGGGGGGGGGGGGTACCATTGGGGGGCGAACTTAAAATGGAGGGGGCCGAGGGCCACCCCAAAAGTATATAAATCGACACATATGAGCACCACCCATGGCATATGGTAGTTGCTGAATCAACAAATGACTCCCTGCAACAACATCCCAAGATACATTCAACATTCGTTCACGCAGTTAGCAAAGGGGATTCCAATCACACTCGGCAAATGGTAAAATGCTAGTCATATTTGCATTCAATTCCCACCGGTTCATCATGGCACCTACTCAGCTATACGGAGCTTAGGATGGATCCCAGCTAAGGATGTGTCCCGCCGTAAGTCGGCGGTGCGCCTTTTTACTGCAGAAGTCAGCGATCGACCGACGTGCCGACCAAAAAGGCATACATAATTGCCAGAATGCATTTTCTAGGCATCATTCGATCCGCTTTTCACTTTTGGGCAGGGAAACAATTTCGGATACAAATACTACAAAGGAGATAATCGACAAGGACAGTATATCCATTTAAATCCCTCCAGTGTGCGTAGTAAGTAATGATCAGAACTGTAGGTTTCCGTTGGCGATATTTCTGCATCGCCTGGTAGTTACCCTCCAGAGGCACAGTGACGGAGGCCACAGCAGACGGTACTACGAGACTCGACATCTCCGCCCCGTCGCGCGCGCAGTGGAGACGCCCGTCATGGTCGGTAGTCAGCTGACCGCACCGGTGTGCCGGGGTCTCATTACCGCGGGGACGACCCAGACCGCCGGGGCGGGTCAGGCGACGCCCCGTGACCCCGGGCAGGGGACCGCAGGACGGGTGTGTCCCTGACCGGGGTGAAAGGTGCCCGGCTGTCCGGCCGGCGGCCCTCCCCTGGTCATGCGTAGCCGGCCGGCCCGGCGGTAAAACTGCCGCCGCCGGTCGGTACTAGTCAGTGTGCCGCGCAGCGTCGTCGCCGGTGCACGACAGCGGCACAACATGGGTGGTCAGAGGGGTGCGAGGCCGGCCGGTCTGGTCGCTGCTGCCCTGGTGGCGATACTTCTCATCGCTGGACACAGCGTCAGGTACCGTCCGAGGCACCGTTACCTCATTTTGGTATTCGAGCTTAAGAAATTCACTTTCCAAATTCACAAAAATTGATTTTGTGGATTTTTTCACAAAACAAAATGAGTTGTTTTTATTTTTTGGGTCAAACAAAAACACCAACTTTCGCGAATCTGAGATAGCCATTTTGAAGAGAATGTTATTTCATTTCTTTTAACGTTTTTAAGGCATTTTTTTATATTTTCTTATATATATATTTTTTTTTTTTTTTTTTTTTTATATTTTAATTTTTCCACCAAAAATGGCATGACATGACGTCAACGTAATTATCTCCCAAGACGATGCATCAATTTCATTGGAATTTAGCGATAAGACGTCGAATTGATGCAGCATAAGGTACTGAAAGTTTGACGTTGATATCTAACATAGTTTTCAAGTTATTGAGAAAATCCGAGAGAGGGCATATTCTGCCCCCCCCCCCCCACCCCCACCCCACCCCAGCGGGTCGCGGGTTAAGTGTCACCGGGCGCTGCTTGAATTACATCAGGGTGTGCTGTTTTGTCATTCATTGAAAGCAAGGGATACTTAAACACTTCAAATTCAATCACTCGAGAGAAGACAAAAAACTTCCGTTTTCATGAAGTTTTCTCCTAAGATCATTGTTTTTCATTTTCAGTGCAGGGAACGGGCGGGAGGCATACTTGTATTGCATGCCCCTCCCAGATTTATGTGAGGAGGGGGGCATTTGCCCCTGATGCATCCCCCACCTCCCACCTGGATCCGCCAGTGCCAGCAATACCGTCCAGGAGAGCCTCTGCCAGACACTTAATGAAATTAGTTTGCCCATTTTTCCAATTTGTATAAGCAATTGCGAGGTTGCGTCATGCCGCGAAGCGGCGCGAAATTTTCCGGTGTTTGACTGTGGATAGCTGGATTTTGACTGCGCAAAGACAGTTTTTAAGATTTTACGATAAATTCGGAACGCGCAGGGGGGGGGGGGATTTTCCCTTAATGCCCCCTGGATCCGCCAGTGACCTGACAGGGACGGATCTAAGGGGAGCCTATCAGCGCCATGGCTTTACCGAAACCGCCAAAATCGGGAGAAAATTCACACATTTTAAAGAAATTATAGGCAAGTTGTACAAAGGACAGTATTTGTAATCAATTCATAATGCAAAAACAGACGAAATCCCATGAGTTTTGGAATTCTGTCAGACGGCCCCTCAAACCAAAGTTTTGGGCCGGTCTGCATCAGCCAGAAGGCCCGAGTCCTTACTTGGAACCCTTACTTAGTAAAACGGCAATGTTAACCTGCCATTGACTGGGGGTGGGGGGGGGGGGGGCAAATATCTGCCCCTGACAAATTTTCGCAATAGCTCAAAAACTAATAGCGATATCAGCGTGAAACTTTGGTTACCTTCTCCTACACCAATTTTACGTCTTCTGTGCATAAATGAAGAAATTTTGTCGAGAAAAAAATATCGAGATATAACGAATTTAGTGACGTCACTACATACGAGTTTGGCGAATAAAAAAATCAGCTAAACTTTAAGAGATCATACGAAGTCTATATTTTGAGCAAAATGCAATACAAAAAACGTCAGAAAATAGCAAATGGCAAGGACTACAAAATAGATTATCGGATTTGTGAAAACTTTGGTTTTTGACCCCTAAATAAAACAAAATCAATTAATCTATGCACCCAAAAGCGACCTATTTAGTGTCGGCGATTTGTTTCAGGGACATGTCACAGTGCTTTTGAAGTATAGGAAAGTGCCAGATATGTCACGCCAGATATGGAGAAGGAACATACCGTTCGTCACCATATATAAGTACATATATTAACATTTTCCCAATGTAAATGATCGAAATAGACAAAGTTATTATTTCACTTTTAAATTGAGACGCGATCAATTTGATACCATACATGTGTCAAACAATAATGCAGAAAAATAAATCAAAAGGTCAATATTTCCCTTTAAAAACATATTTAATCCTCATTTCTCGTATCTGGAATCCAGACATAAATATATACAAATACTGGACGGTGGTGAAAAAAAGATCCGTCAAGTTTCAATTCCTCCATTTGGATGTATTCATAATGATCAAGTGATTGATGGTTCCATAATTATTCAGATATAACATAAGATGAGCTCATGAACGCCGTCGTGCAGGAGATATAATGGTGATGAGAGATATAATGGTGAGATATAATGGTGATCATTCAGCCGACTGGTACCAATGACTCTGGCATTGGCATTGGTTTGAACACCGATTTTAACGGTCCGAGCAGATACACGGTGGCCGCTTATGTCAATAGAAGAACAAAATTAAAACGGTGCCGGACGCTCCAAATGTTATTAGAGCAAAAAGTAATAGCATATATATATATTTTTTTTGAACCAACGAAAAAAAACAACATATATTGATCCTAATTATCTTGCATATCTCTCAGAGAAGCGTTGTGTTTAGGCTTATATCGACCTATTCGTGGGTTTGAACCGCTCCGACGAATGCTATTGGTCTGTGGTCGAAGCTGTCCGCGGTCGTTGCCGGCTGCTGTCGGTGGCAGCAGCCGCAGTCAGGTCAAGGCCGTTCATAGCGTGAGCGGACAGCGTTACTGTGCAATGGACGTCCTTGCACAAGGACGTTCATAGCGTGAGCGGACAGCGTTACTGTGCAATGCACGTCCTTGATCTGTTACTATACCGGGAGCAGCGTTATTGCCGGGAACAATAACATTCCAGAACATAATTCCGTCGATAGACAATTGATGGGATATATATACATATGTACACATCGCAGATATATACATATATACATATATACAGATATATACATATCGCAGGTTAAAAAAAAGATCGCAGGATTAGATAATTGGGTAAGGATGGTCAAGATACCAGCTCTATTCCTCGAACATTTTTTTAATCGAAAATCAATGTCATATAATTTTACACTTCTGGAGAATGCATATTTTTATATTTAAAACGCAAATAACAATAACTAATAGCATGTTTAACCAAACTATTCGGCTATGATTCAATTACTTATCCACTTCTAATTCAGCCACTGAGAGGCATGTCCAAGAAGAGCACAACACTCCTCGCTGCGTTTCAATGGGTACTTATTGAAGCAGTTCAACGCCTCAACGGTATCGGGAAAGTGACCATCAATATAAATATGTATTCAATATCATAGATGCTTCTGTTGCCGACTTATTTGTTCCAATGGACTGACCTACTCCATTTCTGGCTAAGCGGCTATTCAATAACAACGTGCTCGTCATTTCTGGCGGAGCGGCTATTCAGACAAAGTGCTGGTCAGGCACTTTGGACGCTCCAAGGCCGGGCCGTGTTTTACTGTGCTGCTGGTGCCCGCCCGCTCGATACTAAGGCAATTCAGAGGACCGCCCCCCCCCCCCGCACCGCGCCGCTGTCCATCGCACATTGAGGAGCGGTGCCGGGTGCAAAACATGTCGAGGAGAAACACCGGCACGAGTGGCAACTATTCAATGCATTGTATTTAGGTGGTGCTGTCATTTGAGGATATGTTGCACCATACACGTTTAGTATGTCGGTTCTTGGTAATTCGACGCAAAGGCCACGCCAATCAAGTATACTTCAGAGCGAGCGAAGGTATGCCAGGATTTGTTTTTTAAAGTAACTATTTCAAGCTTTAATGAAAAGCAACATGGGATAAGGATTTACTTCATACCTTTGCCTTCATTAAGCCAAATATATATCCAACTCCATTCATGACTGACTTGAAAGCGGTGGCTACTGCGGCTGGTGTTACACCGCACACGGTTAACGGCTCTGATATACAACCCCAATACGTCCCATCTATGCCTACTGCGACCACGCAGCTGGATGTGAGCGTATGCGGTGGACGTCGGATCTCATAAGCGTGTCTGGTTGCCTGTTGCGTCTGCTGCTGCTGCCGGCACCTCTGCACACACTGGACGATCGGTGGTAACTATTTACCCTATCTCGGTGTAGACACAGGTCGCCTCGGTGGGCGCGGTCACGACCCGCGGCGGTGATGGTCACCGCCGGGGTCAGAGGGGTGTACGGCGGGCCTGCATGCCGGCCAGGACTGCCCCGGCCCACCGGGCGCACAGCATAACACAACACCTCCCTCCAAGACGTGGGGGAGACGGCTCGACCTCACGTCTTAACAGAATTAAGTGCCGGTCACCAAAACAAAACGGATACATATCGAAACAGACGTCGTGACATCGCGCCGCGATCACACATCTATATACCGGGCCCGACCAGTTCACAGAGCGTCTCTGCCATCGGCCGCAGGAGACGGAGGTACCGGCGGTTGCGCCAGTAGATACGTCCGCTGGGCAGGCGGACTAGATAGTCCCGCCTGCTCCCGAGGCCCACGATGGCGCCTGCTCTGTCCCAAAGGCCGGTATTGGGGTCCTGTAGAAGAACTTGCTGGCTGACGTGCAGTGGTTGGAGGGGCGGGCGCTCGCGTCGTAACGCTCCACGGTCTGCGATTTGAGGACTGCTGCCCTCTTGTCGCACTCTTCTGCCGCGCGCTGCCAGAAGTCGGCGAACGCCCGGTGGTGCTCTGGCACGGCCGAGCGCAGCGGGCGGCCGTAGAGCACCTGGGCGGGCGAGCGGCCGCCCGCCTGCGGGGTGTTCCGCAGCTCTCGGAGACCTTCCTCGAACTCTTCGGTATCGAAGTCTCCTGTCGTCGGCTTCTGCACCAGCCTCTTAACGGCCTTCACCGCAGCTGCCGCGTGAACGCCGGCCTGCGGGGTGGAGAGCTGGTGCGTCACTCCCCATCTCCGTAGGAAGTGACGTGTGTGTCGGGCTGTGAACAGAGGCCCACCATCTGTCCGGAGCGTGCTGGGGACGCCTGTGGCCGCGAACAGGCTTCGGAGTCCGAAGACCAGGTCCCGTGAGGACGTTCCTCCGGGGTGGTGGTACACGGACGGCCAACTGGAGAGATGATCGGCGTATACGAGGTACGCGCGACCCGCCCAGGAGAAGTAGTCCGCAGACACAGTTTCGAACACTCGGGTGGGTGTGGCCTCTCCAGCCATCGGCTCCTGAGGTCGACTCGGACAGCTCTTCAGCGCCGTGTCCGGGACCGGAGCGCCTTCAGCTGCCTCTGGGGGGGGGGGGGGGGGGGGGGCGCTGGCGGTGAAACGGGCGATCAGGCTTCCCGCCTGATGTGTAGAGTCCTTCTCCGCCTCTTCCTCGTCTGGAGTCGGGCAGTCGACAGGTGCTGGAGACCGTCTGCCCTTGTCGTCCCACGCTGGCTTCAGTGGGTGTGGCCCTGGGCCTAACGTCCTCTTCTGAGCAGCGTTACTCGGTGGCGACGACCTCTTGATGCTGTGGGGTATTCTGCTACTCCAGATGGTCTTCGTTTTCGCTGCGACAACGTCAGGCTGCCTGGCAGTCGGTGTTGACGCTGCTTGCGTCTTCTCAGCGATGGGAGGCAGCTGCAGGTTCCCGCTGATCCGTCGTCAGGAGTGATCCACGCCAGCCGCCGCGCGGCGGGGGCGGTTCGCACTGCGACTGCGGCAGACGGACTCGGCGCGTCCCATCTCGCCGCAGGAATGGTAGGCCTGGCTGGTGGCGCTGCAGTTTGGCCCAATCCAGTATGCGTCACCACCGCAGCGGGGAACCTCTCCTCGGGTAGCCGATCCCTAGGTCGGCTGTGGCCTCGCTGGTGCTGGTACGGTGCTGGCAGTCTCGGAGCGTAGCGAGCGTGTGTCTCCGTAGACGGGACGCGAGCCGGCGGCGGGGGCTGCCGCGTCGGTGCCGGCCACAGCAGGTAACTCGGCCGCCACGCGCTCCAGCAGCGCTATTAGGCGCTCCTCTCGTAGCTGGTCTTGCCGCTGAGCCTTCTGCGCTAGCTTCATCTGCTGCGCCAGGAGCTGTGTGAGGAACGCCACGCTCGCAGTCTTCTCGTCCACCATGCCGGGTGTTGCTCGCCGCTGTGATCCCGGTATCAAAATACCGACCGCGCCATGTTGCGGTTTTACCGGGGTCCTGCCGACCGCGCCATGTTTCAGTTTTACCGGGGTCCTGCCGACCGCGCCATGTTGCGGTTTTACCGGGGTCCTACCGACCGCGCCATGTTGCGGTTTTACCGGGGTCCTGCCGACCGCGCCATGTTTCAGTTTTACCGGGGTCCTACCGACCGCGCCATGTTGCGGTTTTACCGGGGTCCTACCGATCGCGCCATGTTGCGGTTTTACCGGGGTCCTGCCGACCGCGCCATGTTTCAGTTTTACCGGGGTCCTGCCGACCGCGCCATGTTGCAGTTTTACCGGGGTCCTGCCGACCGCGCCATGTTGCGGTTTTACCGGGGTCCTACCGACCGCGCCATGTTGCGGTTTTACCGGGGTCCTGCCGACCGCGCCATGTTGCAGTTTTACCGGGGTCCTGCCGACCGCGCCATGTTGCGGTTTTACCGGGGTCCTACCGACCGCGCCATGTTGCGGTTTTACCGGGGTCCTGCCGACCGCGCCATGTTTCAGTTTTACCGGGGTCCTACCGACCGCGCCATGTTGCGGTTTTACCGGGGTCCTACCGACCGCGCCATGTTGCAGTTTTACCGGGGTCCTGCCGACCGCGCCATGTTGCGGTTTTACCGGGGTCCTACCGACCGCGCCATGTTGCGGTTTTACCGGGGTCCTGCCGACCGCGCCATGTTTCAGTTTTACCGGGGTCCTGCCGACCGCGCCATGTTGCGGTTTTACCGGGGTCCTACCGACCGCGCCATGTTGCGGTTTTACCGGGGTCCTGCCGACCGCGCCATGTTTCAGTTTTACCGGGGTCCTACCGACCGCGCCATGTTGCGGTTTTACCGGGGTCCTACCGACCGCGCCATGTTGCGGTTTTACCGGGGTCCTGCCGACCGCGCCATGTTTCAGTTTTACCGGGGTCCTGCCGACCGCGCCATGTTGCAGTTTTACCGGGGTCCTGCCGACCGCGCCATGTTGCGGTTTTACCGGGGTCCTACCGACCGCGCCATGTTGCGGTTTTACCGGGGTCCTGCCGACCGCGCCATGTTGCAGTTTTACCGGGGTCCTGCCGACCGCGCCATGTTGCAGTTTTACCGGGTCCTGCCGACCGCGCCATGTTGCAGTTTTACCGGGGCCTGCCGACCGCGCCATGTTGCAGTTTTACCGGGTCCTGCCGACCGCGCCATGTTGCGGTTTTACCGGGTCCTGCCGACCGCGCCATGTTGCGGTTTTACCGGGGTCCTGCCGACCGCGCCATGTTGCGGTTTTACCGGGTCCTGCCGACCGCGCCATGTTGCGGTTTTACCGGGGTCCTGCCGACCGCGCCATGTTGCGGTTTTACCGGGTCCTGCCGACCGCGCCATGTTGCGGTTTTACCGGGGTCCTACCGACCGCGCCATGTTGCGGTTTTACCGGGGTCCTGCCGACCGCGCCATGTTGCGGTTTTACCGGGTCCTGCCGACCGCGCCATGTTGCGGTTTTACCGGGTCCTGCCGACCGCGCCATGTTGCGGTTTTACCGGGGTCCTACCGACCGCGCCATGTTGCGGTTTTACCGGGGTCCTACCGACCGCGCCATGTTGCGGTTTTACCGGGGTCCTACCGACCGCGCCATGTTGCGATTTTACCGGGTCCTGCCGACCGCGCCATGTTGCGGTTTTACCGGGGTCCTGCCGACCGCGCCATGTTGCGGTTTTACCGGGTCCTGCCGACCGCGCCATGTTGCGGTTTTACCGGGGTCCTACCGACCGCGCCATGTTGCGGTTTTACCGGGGTCCTACCGACCGCGCCATGTTGCGGTTTTACCGGGTCCTGCCGACCGCGCCATGTTGCGGTTTTACCGGGTCCTGCCGACCGCGCCATGTTGCGGTTTTACCGGGTCCTACCGACCGCGCCATGTTGCGGTTTGACCGGGGTCCTACCGACCGCGCCATGTTGCGGTTTTACCGGGTCCTACCGACCGCGCCATGTTGCGGTTTTACCGGGGTCCTACCGACCGCGCCATGTTGCGGTTTTACCGGGGTCCTACCGACCGCGCCATGTTGCGGTTTTACCGGGGTCCTGCCGACCGCGCCATGTTGCGGTTTTACCGGGTCCTGCCGACCGCGCCATGTTGCGTCTGTTGCTGCTGCCGGCACCTCTGCACACACTGGACGATCGGTGGTGACTCTATTTACCCTCCCTCAGTGTAGACACAGGTCGCCTCGGTGGGCGCGGTCACGGCCCGCGGCGGTGATAGGTCACCGCCGGGGTCAGAGGGGTATACGGCGGGCCTGCATGCCGGCCAGGACTGCCCCGGCCCACCGGGCGGACAGCACACAACAGTTGCCTGCACACAATGGACGGATGAGGCGGCGAATTCGTTGTGTCCGTCAGCCTTGACCCAATGTGCGATGGTTGGAATTTGATGAGGGGGGAGGGAGGGGGGGGGGGGGGCTGCACCCGCCCCCCCTGGCTACGTGCCTGAATCTAATGTTTCTGCATCAAAGTGCAGTGTTGGACATTTTATGTTACAACATACCAACCTGTTTCCACATTGTATGCAAATATTCGAAGCGTTCAACCGTTGCAGCAGAAACACGAAAATTATCATTCAGTCGTTCGGACATTCCTTCCATTGTATATTATTTTATCAATCATAATATTTAACACGATACTATTATAGAGTTAATAAAAACCACAGCCTCATACTATGTAATCTATTAATACAAAATGAAACAAAAGAGACGACAGTTTCAGGCGTAGCCCATCTTCAGGTCTCATGCGGCCTGAAGTTTGGCTACGCCTGAAACTGTCGTCTCTTTTGTTTCATTTTTTATTAATATATTGCATAGTATGAGGCTGTGGTTTTTATTAACTATATTATACATTATGAGCCTAAAAAAGCGCTATGCTGCCAATTCAACAAAAGTTTAACGATGCTATAAGTCATGGAAACTATTCATACCTGATAACACCCGACCTGATCTGCCTCCACCCAATGTTGTGCGTTCCCAGTGGCCCTGGCCTGATCTGACCCCCTGGTCGACAGGGCTGCTGAGTTCTGCTGCCATGAGCGGTCCCAATAGCCCTGCCCTGACCTGACCTGACCCCTCTGGCCGACATAGCTGAGGTTTACTGCAATGAGCGGTCCCAGTAGCCCTGCCCTCACCTGACCTGATCCCTCTGGCCGACATAGCTGAGGTTTACTGCAATGAGCGGTCCCAGTAGCCCTGACCTGACCATGCATTGCCCCTCTGGCCGACAGAGCTGCGGAGTTCTACTGCGATGAGCGGTCCCAGTAGCCCTGACCTGACCTGACCTGATCCCTCTGGCCGACATAGCTGAGGTTTACTGCAATGAGCGGTCCCAGTAGCCCTGTCTGACCCTGCATTGTCCCCCTGGCCGACAGAGCTGCGGAGTTCTACTGCGATGAGCGGTCCCAGTAGCCCTGACCTGACCATGCATTGCCCTCCTGGCCGACAGAGCTGAGGTTTACTGCAATGAGCGGTCCCAGTAGCCCTGACCTGACCTGACCTGATCCCCCTGGCCGACACAGCTGAGGTTTACTGCAATGAGCGGTCCCAGTAGCCCTGACCTGACCTGACCTGATCCCCCTGGCCGACACAGCTGAGGTTTACTGCGATGAGCGGTCCCAGTAGCCCTGACCTGACCTGACCTGATCCCTCTGGCCGACATAGCTGAGGTTTACTGCAATGAGCGGTCCCAGTAGCCCTGACCTGACCTGACCTGATCCCTCTGGCCGACATAGCTGAGGTTTACTGCAATGAGCGGTCCCAGTAGCCCTGACCTGACCTGATCCCTCTTGCCGACATAGCTGAGGTTTACTGCAATGAGCGGTCCCAGTAGCTCTGCCCTCACCTGACCTGATCCCTCTGGCCGACATAGCTGCGGTTTACTGCAATGAGCGGTCCCAGTAGCCCTGACCTGACCTGACCTGATCCCCCTGGCCGACACAGCTGAGGTTTACTGCAATGAGCGGTCCCAGTAGCCCTGCCCTCACCTGACCTGATCCCTCTGGCCGACATAGCTGAGGTTTACTGCAATGAGCGGTCCCAGTAGCCCTGCCCTCACCTGACCTGATCCCCCTGGCCGACATAGCTGAGGTTTACTGCGATGAGCGGTCCCAGTAGCCCTGACCTGACCTGATCCCTCTGGCCGACATAGCTGAGGTTTACTGCGATGAGCGGTCCCAGTAGCCCTGACCTGACCTGATCCCTCTGGCCGACATAGCTGAGGTTTACTGCAATGAGCGGTCCCAGTAGCCCTGCCCTCACCTGACCTGATCCCCCTGGCCGACATAGCTGAGGTTTACTGCAATGAGCGGTCCCAGTAGCCCTGACCTGACCCTGCATTGCCCCCCTGGCCGACATAGCTGAGGTGTACTGCGATGAGCGGTCCCAGTAGCCCTGCCTGACCCTGCATTGCTCCCCTGGCCGACAGAGCTGCGGAGTTCTACTGCGATGAGCGGTCCCAGTAGCCCTGACCTGGCCTGACCTGATCCCTCTGGCCGACATAGCTGAGGTTTACTGCAATGAGCGGTCCCAGTAGCCCTGACCTGACCTGACCCTGCATTGTCCCTCTGGCCGACACAGCTGAGGTTTACTGCGATGAGCGGTCCCAGTAGCCCTGACCTGACCTGACCTGATCCCTCTGGCCGACATAGCTGAGGTTTACTGCAATGAGCGGTCCCAGTAGCCCTGACCTGACCCTGCATTGCCCCTCTGGCCGACAGAGCTGCGGAGTTCTACTGCGATGAGCGGTCCCAGTAGCCCTGCCTGACCCTGCATTGCCCCTCTGGCCGGCAGAGCTGCGGAGTTCTACTGCAATGAGCGGTCCCAGTAGCCCTGACCTGACCTGATCCCTCTGGCCGACATAGCTGAGGTTTACTGCAATGAGCGGTCCCAGTAGCCCTGACCTGACCTGATCCCTCTGGCCGACATAGCTGAGGTTTACTGCAATGAGCGGTCCCAGTAGCCCTGACCTGACCCTGCATTGCCCCCCTGGCCGACAGAGCTGCGGAGTTTTACTGCGATGAGCGGTCCCAGTAGCCCTGACCTGACCTGATCCCTCTGGCCGACATAGCTGAGGTTTACTGCAATGAGCGGTCCCAGTAGCCCTGACCTGACCTGATCCCTCTGGCCGACATAGCTGAGGTTTACTGCAATGAGCGGTCCCAGTAGCCCTGACCTGACCTGATCCCTCTGGCCGACATAGCTGAGGTTTACTGCAATGAGCGGTCCCAGTAGCCCTGCCCTCACCTGACCTGATCCCTCTGGCCGACATAGCTGCGGTTTACTGCAATGAGCGGTCCCAGTAGCCCTGACCTGACCTGACCTGATCCCTCTGGCCGACATAGCTGAGGTTTACTGCAATGAGCGGTCCCAGTAGCCCTGACCTGACCTGACCTGATCCCTCTGGCCGACATAGCTGAGGTTTACTGCAATGAGCGGTCCCAGTAGCCCTGACCTGACCCTGCATTGCCCCTCTGGCCGGCAGAGCTGCGGAGTTCTACTGCGATGAGCGGTCCCAGTAGCCCTGCCTGACCCTGCATTGTCCCCCTGGCCGACATAGCTGAGGTTTACTGCGATGAGCGGTCCCAGTAGCCCTGACCTGACCTGATCCCTCTGGCCGACATAGCTGAGGTTTACTGCAATGAGCGGTCCCAGTAGCCCTGCCCTCACCTGACCTGATCCCTCTGGCCGACATAGCTGCGGTTTACTGCAATGAGCGGTCCCAGTAGCCCTGACCTGACCTGACCTGATCCCTCTGGCCGACATAGCTGAGGTTTACTGCAATGAGCGGTCCCAGTAGCCCTGACCTGACCTGACCTGATCCCTCTGGCCGACATAGCTGAGGTTTACTGCAATGAGCGGTCCC
Source organism: Chirona hameri (assembly GCA_036785665.1). Classification (NCBI taxonomy): domain Eukaryota; kingdom Metazoa; phylum Arthropoda; class Thecostraca; order Balanomorpha; family Balanidae; genus Chirona; species Chirona hameri. The sequence goes on along the minus strand of JAXIVJ010003222.1, from coordinate 64,972 downwards.
AGTAGCCCTGACCTGACCTGATCCCTCTGGCCGACATAGCTGAGGTTTACTGCAATGAGCGGTCCCAGTAGCCCTGCCCTCACCTGACCTGATCCCTCTGGCCGACATAGCTGCGGTTTACTGCAATGAGCGGTCCCAGTAGCCCTGACCTGACCTGATCCCTCTGGCCGACATAGCTGAGGTTTACTGCAATGAGCGGTCCCAGTAGCCCTGACCTGACCTGATCCCTCTGGCCGACATAGCTGAGGTTTACTGCAATGAGCGGTCCCAGTAGCCCTGCCCTCACCTGACCTGATCCCTCTGGCCGACATAGCTGCGGTTTACTGCAATGAGCGGTCCCAGTAGCCCTGACCTGACCTGACCTGATCCCCCTGGCCGACACAGCTGAGGTTTACTGCAATGAGCGGTCCCAGTAGCCCTGCCCTCACCTGACCTGATCCCTCTGGCCGACATAGCTGAGGTTTACTGCAATGAGCGGTCCCAGTAGCCCTGACCTGACCCTGCATTGCCCCTCTGGCCGGCAGAGCTGCGGAGTTCTACTGCAATGAGCGGCCCCAGTAGCCCTGACCTGACCCTGCATTGCCCCTCTGGCCGACAGAGCTGCGGAGTTCTACTGCGATGAGCGGTCCCAGTAGCCCTGACCTGACCTGATCCCTCTGGCCGACATAGCTGAGGTTTACTGCGATGAGCGGTCCCAGTAGCCCTGACCTGACCTGACCTGATCCCTCTGGCCGACACAGCTGAGGTTTACTGCAATGAGCGGTCCCAGTAGCCCTGACCTGACCTGACCTGATCCCTCTGGCCGACATAGCTGAGGTTTACTGCAATGAGCGGTCCCAGTAGCCCTGACCTGACCCTGCATTGCCCCTCTGGCCGACAGAGCTGCGGAGTTCTACTGCGATGAGCGGTCCCAGTAACCCTGACCTGACCCTGCATTGCTCCCCTGGCCGACAGAGCTGCGGAGTTCTACTGCGATGAGCGGTCCCAGTAGCCCTGCCTGACCCTGCATTGCCCCCCTGGCCGGCAGAGCTGCGGAGTTCTACTGCGATGAGCGGTCCCAGTAGCCCTGCCTGACCCTGCATTGCCCCCCTGGCCGACAGAGCTGAGGAGTTCTACTGCGATGAGCGGTCCCAGTAGCCCTGACCTGACCCTGCATTGCCCCCCTGGCCGACAGAGCTGAGGTTTATTGCAATGAGCGGTCCCAGTAGCCCTGCCTGACCCTGCATTGCTCCCCTGGCCGACAGAGCTGCGGAGTTCTACTGCGATGAGCGGTCCCAGTAGCCCTGCCTGACCCTGCATTGCCCCCCTGGCCGACAGAGCTGCGGAGTTCTACTGCAATGAGCGGTCCCAGTAGCCCTGCCTGACCCTGCATTGCCCCCCTGGCCGACAGAGCTGCGGAGTTCTACTGCGATGAGTGGTCCCAGTCGTGTCGCCCCGAGCAGTGCGACACGTGTAGTGTGGACGTTATCTACCAGTCAGCCACCGAGTGTGCACTCAGCTGCTCCCGCGCCGACTCAGGTCAGTGACCTCCCGACTCAGGTGAGTCATCTCTCGCTGACGGTCAGCGGTCTTCCGCGCACGGCCGGTAAGGACGTGACGTGACGTGACGCGTGGAGGTGGATTTAGTTATCTCCGGCTGACATGTGACCGTGCCTGTTATCTCCGTCTGACCTGTGACCGTGCCTGTTATCTCCGCCTGACCTGTGACCGTGCCTGTTATCCCCGTCTGACCTGTAACCGTACCTGTTATCTCCGTCTGACCTGTGACTGTGTCTGTTATCTCCGTCTGACCTGTGACCGTGCCTGTTATCTCCGTCTGACCTGTGACCGTGCCTGTTATATCCGCCTGACCTGTGGCCGTGTCTGTTATCTTTGTCTGACCTGTGACCGTGTCTGTTATCTTTGTCTGACCTGTGACCGTGCCTGTTATCTCCGCCTGACCTGTGACCGTGCCTGTTATCTCCGCCTGACCTGTGACCGTGCCTGTTATCTCCGTCTGACCTGTGACCGTGCCTGTTATCTCCGTCTGACCTGTGACCGTGCCTTTTATCTCCGTCTGACCTGTGACCGTGCCTGTTATATCCGCCTGACCTGTGACCGTGCCTGTTATCTCCGTCTGACCTGTGACCGTGTCTGTTATCTTTGTCTGACCTGTAACCGAGCCTGTTATCTCCGCCTGGCCTGTGACCGTGCCTGTTATCTCCGCCTGACCTGTGACCGTGCCTTTTATCTCCGTCTGACCTGTGACCGTGCCTGTTATATCCGCCTGACCTGTGACCGTGCCTGTTATCTCCGTCTGACCTGTGACCGTGCCTGTTATCTCCGTCTGACCTGTGACCGTGCCTGTTATCTCCGTCTGACCTGTGACCGTGCCTGTTATCTCCGTCTGACCTGTGGCCGTGCCTGTTGCCGTCTCCGTCTGACCTGTGACCGTGCCTGTTATCTCCGTCTGACCTGTGACCGTGCCTGTTA